>VIYE01000064.1:0-19776 GCA_008037345.1 Messastrum gracile | reverse complement strand
CCGCCGCGGAGGGCGTGCAGCAGCTGGGGCAGGGCCGGGAAGCCCGCGGCGGCGAGCGATCTGGCCTCGGCGGCGCCGACGCCGGGGAGCACCGCCAGCGAGGGGCCATCCATCCACCTGGCAGGGGTAAAGGGGGGGATGGGGGGGGCAGAGGGGTTGATGAGGTTGAGGGTGGGGTGTGATCGCCAAGCAGTCATGTCGAACGCCCGGTGACCCCACCTGGCCTGCACCAGCCCTGCTGGCGCCCTCCCAACAGACGCGTGGCCCACTGCACCCACGACCGGAGCCCTTGCGTCGGGCCAAGCGGGCCCACCTGGCCTGCACCAGCCCCTGCACCAGCTCCATCGTCGCCAGCGCGGTGCCCAGGGTGCCCGCGTCGGCGGCCACGTCCACCATGGCCTGGTTGATCGATGTTAGTGGGGGTGAAGGTGGAGTTGGGTGGGGTGGAGTGGGGTGGAGGGGTGGGGGCTGGGATTGGGTTTTGGGCGACATTTTGTGCTGTCCGAGGTTTGGACGGCCGCACAGCTAACTTGCCAATGCGCCCCCCTGCACAAACGGACCCACAACATAAGCACCCACCCACCTGCCCATGCAGCCCTCCCCCACCCACGCACAAATCCCCTGTCAGGGCGCGCCTGGCATATGCGCGCGCTGTTGTCGAGGGCGCTCTTCGTGTCTGTGGCGTAGTCGCTGATGGGCGGGGCCACGCGGCCCATGTGGGCCTGGAGCAGCAGGCACGCCTGCAGGGGGAAAGGAAAAAGGGGTGGTGGGAAGAAAGTGGAGGGTTGAGGGCTGCGAAGGGGTGTCTGATGGGCTGGGCCTGCTTCGCTTCACCCACACCACCTCCCTGCGCCCCGCTTCTGCGCTCCCCTCCCCTCCCGCACCTTTGCGTGTGGGTCGTCGTAGCCGCCGAGGCGCTTGCCGGCGGGCAGGCCGGGGTTGCGCGCGGCGCCGCGCCCAAAGCTGTCCAGCGGCCAGCGGACCTTGGTTCGGCGAGGGGCCGGGGCATTGGCGGCAAAGGGTTGAGCTGGTGCTATGAGGCGTTGGGCGTCCAACTCAGCAGGGGCCCCAGAATGCGGCGGCGGCTTGTACTAAAAGCGTTTGCAGGCATACATGGGCGGCCGGATGCCCTGTGTGCACTCCTCGCCCCTTAACACCCTCTGGTTGCAAGTCCCCTGTCAACCGGGTCTGTTTTAGGCGCACCTGTCTTTGTCATGGGCGCACCTGTCTTCTTGCAGTCAATGCCTTTCTCCTTCTGGCAGGAAAAAGGGTGCACCCTTCGCGGTGGTGGTGCACCCTTCTCCGCCCAAAGGATCAAGCAGCTGGGCCTGCGGCCCGCCCGCCCTCGCCGCCGCCACCTTCACGCACATCAACCCCCCTACCCCAAAGTAAGCCCCACCACTTTCTTGCTCGCCTCCGACTTGAGCCTTGTTGTGGAGCCCTACCCGGTCCCCTCTCCAACACCACGGGCCCACGATGACAAACGCACGATCAGTTGCCCTCAAACGTGCCCCGCCCAATCACTCACCGCCTTGCTCAGCTCCGCGTTGATCCGGTCCTCGTTGTGGCCCCCCTTGCCGTCCTCCCCAAAACCTCCACCGGCCAATCACCCTTGCATGTGCGCAGATCACACGCTTACGGCTCTGAAAAAGCGCGCAACATAATCCATGGCCTCCTTGCCTACCTCCTTGCTCAGCTCGGCGTTGATCCGGTCCTCGTTGTGGCGCACCGGCAGCTCGTCGTACTCTGAGCACGACGCCAGGACCTCCAGTACCTGCCCAGGGGCGGTTACGGGCCGGGTTTTGCAGTTTGAACGCTCTTAGGAAGGCATGCTTGGAGGATGAAGTGTTTTGGTTGAAACACAGTAGAGGTAGAAACAGGCAAAGCCAAGATGGCCACGTCTGCGAGCTCAGCCTTGCCCCCGCTCGTTGCGGTTGTCCCCTGAGTCACGCCTGCTGGTGGTTGAGGTCGCGCCCCCTGAACGCCGCCGCCAGCAGCCCCGCGGTCGCGTGGCGCAGGTAATAGAACGATGCGACGCGCCCCAGCGGCGTGGGGGCCACCGCGCCACCGCCCTCCTCGTCGTCCTCCAGCTGTGTCGTTTTGAGTTCCGATGCACGGGAGGGCAAGGGGTGGTGTCGGCCAGGGTTTGGGGAGGACGGGCGCTTTTTAGAGTGATCATCAGGGTGCAGACCCCAGCGCGCGCTTCCTCGGCGGCTTGCTCAAGATGGTGCACACACCCATCTAGCAACTGTCCCCTTCCCCCAGGCGCACCTCCACGCATCCGTCGGCCTCCAGCTGCCGCAGGGTGTCCTCCACACAGTGACCCGCCCCACACAACATATACCCATCACAATCGGCCCCTGCCCCCAGGCGCACCTCCACGCATCCGTCGGCCTCCAGCTGCCGCAGGGTGTCCTCCACCAGGGCCGACAGGTAGGCGCTGACGCCGTCGGGGGTTGTGTCCTCCAGATCATAGAACGAGGGGTTCTGCGTGAATGGAGGGCGGCATATGTGTTGTTAGAAGTGGAACGGGGCAAAGAGAGGTGGTGGGGGCAAGGGAAGGGGTTGATGGGGGTGGTGCGGGGGCGTCCGGGGTGGTGTCAGGAGAGGACGGTTTGGGGGCGAAGCCAGTTGGCAGTGGAGGGTTGCAATCCCGCCGGCACTCTCCTCCACTTTGCCCCTGCTATGCCCCCTTACTAAGGGGTTTAGTGAACCCCTCCCACGCGCCTGCAGCAGGCGGCGGTAGAAGTATGTCCACGTGAGGTAGTCCAGGGCGTCCTGGCGCGACGCCACGGTGCCCGCCACCACCTCGGCGTTGAGGTGGTCGGGCAGCTGCGAGGAAGGGGGAGGGGAGGGGAAAGGGGGAGGCGCGGGACGATTCTGGGCCGAGGGTCCGAAACGGGGCTGCCGACGAGGCTCCACCTCACGGCGCACGCTCGCCGCCCAGGGGCCTAAAAAGCAGAAATCACACGCAAGCACCCGCCTATGGTCGCCCGATGCCGTCCACGCCAGGCAGCCACTAAACGGCGGCCCCCAAACAGCCGCCCCCCCACCTGCTCCACCAGGCTGCTCTCCACGGGGAAGGGTTCGTACAGGAAGCGCTTGTAGAACTGCTTCTTGGGCTCGTGGACCTGGGCGGGCGTTCGAAATTCGAATTTGAAATTCATGTGTAAGCAAGATGCGGCGTGGGCCAATGCACCATGGCCCCCCTTTCCGGAATCCAAAACACCACGCACGCCCCAGGCTCCCAGCTGCCGCCACCGGGCCTGCGGCGCCGGCGCCAAACAGGCCGGCCGCCGCCCAGCTGCGGCCCGTTTGTGCCCATTACTCGCGTCGCCGCCATGGCCATGACGGCCTCCCATCCCCTCCCCCATAGCCATGACTCACCATAATGACGGCGACCCCGTGGCGGTCGTACTGCGGGCGGCCCGCGCGGCCCATCATCTGCGGGGGGGAGAAGGGTGCGCGCGATTGGGATGAGGGAGGGGGGTCGGGGCAGGGGCTGAGGTCTGAAGTATGGCGGTGGGGGGGCGGGCCCCATTACTGCACCGCCCGCGTGGCTCGTCTTGGCCAAGTCAACAACCACGCCGCTGCAGCGAGAGGAGTGGGAAAATGTAATATTCTATCCTATCCAAATCAACCACCACGCCACTGCAGCTGGCCGCGTCTGGGAGCCCCGCACGGGGCCCGCCCTCGCGCCGAGGGCGCGGGGAAGGGATTGTGAGCGCGCGCGCGGACTCGCCTCAACGGCGCGTTCGCCGTCTCCTCCCCCGCCGGTGGCCACGACATCCGGGGGCGAGCTAAAGCCAAATGGCCGGGCCCCGCTGGGGGCACGCTATGGAGCCGCTACTCGCCTTCTCGCGCGCCCCCAGCAGGGCCGTGCCCTTTGTTGCGTATGAGGGCTGAGGGTGCCCCTTGCGCCCACCTTTGCCCGCTGCTGCCCTGGAAGTTGCGCGGCGCTGCACCTGGGCATGCCGCGCAAGCCTGTGCCTGCCATTGCCAACGCGTTCCAACAGGGCCTTACCCAGGAAGCCCAGGGCCTCTGCTGGGGTGCGCTGGTCGCCATTGCAAGTGCCGTGGGAGGTGACCAGCGCGCCCCCGGGAGGCCCATTGCCCTTCAGGTTTGCTTGAGGTGTGTGAGGGATGCGTGTTCGAGTCGCTTTCGCGCTCTGCATCACACCTCCCCCACATTCCCCACCCTCCGTGCTGCCGCGCGGGCCCCGAGAGCACATGAAAAGGGTTGTCTCCCTGTGTAGCATGCAATCCCCTGCAACCTGGCCCTTCAACCCGCTCATCCTCCAAGGGGGTGGAGGGAGGGGTGGGGTGGTGCCACAGCTCGCGACGTGCGAAGCACACCCTCTCAACACTCCCCTCCTCGCCCCAATTGCAGAGCTGCCCGGCCCGGCCGGGGCTGGGCCAGCCCCGTGCCGGGCCAGCCATGGATGGCATCGCCATTGCTTAGGCAGCAGCCCGCTTGCGTACGGGCGCTCGCGCACCACCGCCCCGAGGCACGCCCCAAAACACTGCCGCGAGAGGCCCAGCCTGCCGTTCACCGCAGCCCTGGCGGGCCCGTTGCCCCCGCGGGCCGTGGCGCCGTAACAGCTAACGCGGCGCCTGGAGCGCAGAGGCAGCTTATTCCCTCGAGGCTAGGGGGCGCAGGAAGGGCGTGAGGGAAGTGAAGAGCGAGGCATGCTTCATCACATCCCCCGGCCCCTCCCTCCAAACCTCCCCACCAGGCCACCCACCGCAGCACTCGGCGCCTTCAGGGCCGCCAAACCCCAAGCACTCATCAAAGCGCAAAGCCCCTGGCTTGGGCCACCACCAGAGTTTGGCTGTCCGCCCGCCGGCAGGACGCACGCACAATCACACCCGCGGCCGTGCTCGCCCCCAGCGCATCGGCTTTGGGGGCAGCTCTACGCAGCGGCCCGCGCCAGCGCTGCAGCATTTGGTGCCCTTGGTGACCGCCGGCCCTGGGCCACTACTTCAGGGGCAGCCCCAAAAATTGAGGCGCTGCTGGCCGGCCCGCGGAGCCCTTGGTCTCAGTCCACGCCTGGGTCTTTGCGGGCCGCCCGCCAGCGTTTGTGAGGCTTCCACCCTCTTCTTGAACAGTCCGTCCAACCTCACACCGTGCCCTCTGTTGCCCCCGACCTTCGAACACCAAATGAAATGCAGCCAAATGACGAGGCCAGCGTTTGTAAGGCCCTGAACCCCTTCCAATGCCCG
Source organism: Messastrum gracile (assembly GCA_008037345.1). NCBI lineage: Eukaryota > Viridiplantae > Chlorophyta > Chlorophyceae > Sphaeropleales > Selenastraceae > Messastrum > Messastrum gracile. The sequence goes on along the minus strand of VIYE01000064.1, from coordinate 14,553 downwards.
CCCTCACACCTGCAGCACGACGCAGCGCCTTGCCCCGCATCGTAGTAATCTGTGCCCCGTTTGTAAACCCCTGAAAACCCCAAACGGCAAAGCGCCGCAGGGCCTTACCGGGCCGCCCGCCAGGGGTTGTGAGGGCGTGTCCCGCAGTTGTTCCCATGCCCTGCCCGATTTCACACCTGCAGCACGTCCGTGATGGGGAAGTCGACGTAGCGCCTGGCGCCAGCATCGTAGTACTCTGTTCCCTTGATGATCACCAGGTGGGCCGGGGTGTTGACGCCCCACGCCAGCGTTGACGTGGCCACCAGAATCTGAAGGGAGGGGGGGCCAAGGGTGACGTGTGTTTTGGATTGAGTGGGACGGAAAGAAGCCAGGCTGTTGACGCCCCACGCGAGCGTCGAGGTGGCCACCAAGGTCTGAAGGGAGGGGGGCAAGGGTGATGTGTGTTTTGGGATTGAGTGGGACGGAAATAAGCCAGGCTGTTGACGCCCCACGCGAGCGTCGAGGTGGCCACCCGGATCTGCGGGGGGCGCGGGGCGAGAGGGGCGTTTGTGTGTGGGGGGTTGGCACGGAGACCAAGCCTCTGCGCCCACGCCCCCCACCACCGGACGGCTGGCCACACGGGGCCAGGCGCTTCAACAACCCCGATTCTTTGGGTGCTTGCGGGCGGGCGCCGGACGCGCCGAGCTTCACCCCAGCCTAACCAGGCGGCCCCGTCACCGGCGCGGGCGGGGCGGGCGGCGGCAGGCACCCCTCTTCCTTGCCCCTTGCTGTCGCCCCCCCCCAACCGGCGCCCTGCCCGACTACCCCCGCAAGGCCACCCATGTCTGCTATGCAGACAAAGCATGCACGCCAGTTGTATTGGCCCGCGCTGCGCGGGCCGGCCCAGGCTTGGAACCGCGCACCGCTGCCTCCCTCTGCTCCGCGCGCGCCGGTCATCAAAATGCCCTTTAGACCGGCGCAGGGGGGCGGTGGGCCCCTCGTTGCACCCCGGTGGCCCGCGCGTGCAGCTCCTCCCCCCCCTGCTCCGCGAGCGCCGGTGACAACAAGAGCTGTACGCCATCACCGGCGCGGGCGGGGCAGGCGGGAGAGGCCCGCGCGCGCAATCGACAAAGCGGTTGCTCGGACCCCTCGCCCGCGGGCCCCTGCCCAAATGAACACGTCCCTAGGAGCACAACGCACAGGCCCGCCCAAGCATTGTCTTAGCCCCGCCCTAACCCCCTCCCCAAAGCACCCAGAATTTGAAAAGGAAGTATCCCACGCCCGCCTGGGTCTTCTAAGACACGAACAGGCACTCGACCAGGCCCCCACCCCCCAAAACATTTATGCATTCCATGAACATCCCGCGCGCCTGGATCTTCTGGGCCACGAACAGGCGCTCCACCAGCCCCCTGTCGCCGTCGCCCAGCCCCGCGTGGTGCAGGCCGATGCCAAACTGCAGGGTGTGGCGCAGGCTGGGGTCCCGCACCTCCCCCAGGGCGGCCTGCGGTGTTTAAAAGCGGGTGGCAGTGGGGTGATGGGATGGGGTTGGTGACGGGCTTCAATTTGCACGTGGTTATGTGTGAGAACCCCAACTAGGCCTCTGCCACCCCCTGACGTAACCGCCCGTGACGTCGCCGCTCGCCTGCAGCTCCTGGGGCTCCATCCACAGCCACTGCTTGGGCCCCCCGCCTGCTGCACACCCCTTGATCTGGGCCCTATATGCGTCGGCCCCCCTGCCACACATGACATCACAGCCCCCCTCCAATGACGTCATCGCAGCTCGCCTGCAGCTCCTGGGGCTCCATCCGCAGCCACTGCTCCGGCCACCAGCCTGCCTGCAGCAAGCAAACCTCTTCAGCCCCCTCCTGACCCGCACTGCCCAATGCAAATTTGCTACCCCCTGACGTCACCCCCTTCCAATGATGTCACCGCTTACCTGCAGCTCCTGGGGCTCCATCCGCAGCCACTGCTCCGGCCGCTCGTCCGCGGCCGCGCATGTGATGAGGTCGAGGGCGGTCAGCCGCGTCTGGCGGCGGGAGGACACAAACACCAGCACCGGCTTGAGGGGCGAGTGGACCTGCGAGAAAAGGGCCACGGGGAGGGCGGAGGGGAGGGGAGGGTGGAGGGAGGCTCGTGCTTTGGGGGTCTGGCTTGTTGTGGCCAGTGCTGCGTCCAACTAACCATGCTTGGCTGCTCTTTCAACACGCGCTGCTCGACTGCACGGCCGCGAATTGGGGGGAAGCACGACCATTTCACAAGCACACGAGGCGCTCGCCTGTATCGCGGCGTAGGCGGGCTTGTTCATGGAGGCCATGCGGGGGCAGTAGAACTTGCCGGGGTAGCCCTGGGGGGGGTGGAGGGTGGGAAGGGGGCGGTGTTGTGGGGCAGGCAAACAGCCTGGGTTGAAAGGAGGCCCCGCACATGCATGCGCCGCTTGGTTCCCTCCCAGCCCTTCCGCCCCTGACCATGCCCGTGACCCTCCTGCGTTTTGCCCCCTCTCTCACAAACCGGCCCGCCCCGCACCTGGATGTGCGCCTCCAGCGGCGCCGCGCCATTCCCCCAAACCACGCGCACCCCTCAACCCGCCCCTTTCACCATCCAAGTTCCGTTACTTCTTGTCCGTTCCCGGCCCCAAGCCCTCACCTGGATGTGCGCCTCCAGCGGCACAGGCCGCACCGAGGGCTTGAAGTTGAACAGGCCCTTGTGGGTGATGCCCAGCCAGTCCGCCAGGTCCTGCGGCGGCGGGGGTTTTTGGGGTTTTTTTTATTCGGGTTTAGGAGGGCCAGGGTTTAGATTGGTGTGTTCTTGTCTTGGGCCGGCTGGGGCCTCGGCTGGCGCCCTCGTTATTATCGTCGAGCCGCGTGACACCTCCAACCCCCTCCCCTTGATGGGGCCTCCCTTCCGTCGGCGGCCGCCGCCCCGCACGGCGGGCCTCCGCACCCCTAGGTGGTGGCTGAGTTTACTACACGCTCCCTTAGTCCATCCAAGGGCGGCGGTAAGCATGGCGTACGAGGCACTGTGCGGCGCCGCAAGGCGCCCTGCTGTGTGGGCATTTGCCCCCCTGCCTGCCCGGATCGACGTGCGGCTGTGGGCCCTGGGAGGGCAGGGGCAGAAGCGAATCCGAAGGCCTGCCGTGCACCCCAGGCGCAAGGGCACATTGCGGCATGAGGCCATCGCCCAAGGCAAGGCGTCCCTTGCTTGAGTGCAAGCCGCCCTGGGCCAGAAGACGCTGCACCACGCAGCGCATGCCTCCCTCTCCCTGGTTCGGTCTATCGTCATGCCGGAAGCGATGACCGAACCAGGGAGAGGGAGGGAGGGCCGCGGGCGGGCGCAGGGCAAACCCCGTGAAGGGGAAGGGCAACGGCCCGGAGGTCCCAGGGCATTGGCGACCAAGCGTTGCCAGCTGCAGCGCCGCCGCCCGGAGCCCTGGCCCCTGCTTTGGGGCGCCCCGCCGCCCCCTGGGGTCTCACTGCATGCGTCCAGTCGACCCCACGCGGGAGGGGGGCAGCTGCGGGCGGGGCTCTTGCTGACGACACCGAGCCGGGCAGACGCAGCGGGGGACAAAGCAAGGGAGGGCGGAAGGCATCGGGCGATCGCGAGCAGCGCCACGCAAGCCTCCAAGTGAGTTCGTTATTCCCCCCAAACACGTGCTAGTGGCGGCGAGCGCGGCGTCCGTTGGCAATTCAGGCATGAGACGCCGCCCTGCGCCCGCCCTTTGGGGCGTTGCACCGCCCCCTGGGGTCTCGCATTCAGGCACGGGACAAGCAGACGACCCCAGGCGGGAGGGAGACAGCGGGTGGGCCTTGCTCTGACGCAGCGGGGCAGGGGTCAGGCCCCGGCCGGCCGCAGTCTTGAGGCGGGAGGGACGGCGGCGGGCGCGCCGCCCCCCGCAGGCACCCCTACTTTGGGTCGCCGCCGTCCCCTGCCCCCCCCCCCCGCACACACACACACACACACACATGCAGCACGCACGTACGCATGCTGACACGCGCACGCGCGCACGCACACACACGCGCACGCACGCACGCACGCGCGCACACGCGCACACGCGCACACGCACATGCACACACACACACGGGCTAGGTTAGGTATATGTGGGTCTGGCGCGCGCGCGCACACACGCGCGCACGCACGCACGCACACGCGCGCGCGTGCGCCAGGGGCAGGGGTTTTGCACCGCCCTGCCCTGCCGCCCCCTTCCTGTCGAAGTGCCAGCCGACAAGGAAGGGGGGGGGGCGGGCGAGATCCTCGAATGCATCAACGGCCCGGGCCCACCCACCCAAAACAAGCGTCGGCAGCGGCCAGCGTCCCATGCATCGACGGCCCCGGCCCTGCTGACGTTCTCCGTCCGTCCTGGGTCGCGCTGGGAGGGCAACTTGACGCAGGAAGGGGGAGACCACGGCCCCAGGGGGAACGAAGGGCACGCAGCCCCCGGCTGGCCCATGGTCAAAGACCCCCTAAAAGCGCCGGCAGTGGCCACCATCACATGCATCGACGGACCCGGCCCCAGTCTTGCTAGCCTCCAGCCCCCCTCCTGGGTCGAGACTGGGAGAGCACGACAACCCGATTCGGGACGGGGGGGGGGGGGGGGCAGGGCCGCGGCGCAAGGGCCGCATCAGGGGCGGCGCCAGGGGAGCTTGCACCCCTGACAAGCCAGGCAGTGGCGGCCAGCCCCGCTTGCATTCACATCCTGCGCGCTGCGCTGCCCGCCTTCGCGTCCCACCCGGGTCGTCGAAGCGCCAACGAGGGTGAGCGGCTGACGATCCAAGGGCACAAGGGAGGGGACAACCCAACAGGGTGAGGCCCCGCAGCGCGCGCAACGGACGCGTAAACGAGGGCGGCGGGGACGCATGCCGCCCCCGCACGCCATTCATTATCCTGGAGCCAACCCCTCGATGCCAGCGCAAAATTAAGCATTGACCGCGGGAAAGGTGGGGCCGAGGCAAGGCGCATTTGACCCCCCCTTCCCCCCTCCTTACCCGGAGGAGGGCGGGGGGCCGAGCAGAGGTGGCGAGGGCGGGCCGCGCCCTCCGAGGCCCCGCCGGGAGACGAGGGGGCAGCCGGGCCCGGGCAGGCCCAAAAGCCACCACGCCAGGCAACGCCCACGCCAGCGAATCGAGGAAGACCCCAGTTCGCCGGCAGCCCAGGGGCCGTCGAAGAGCCGAGGCACCCCACCCCATGCCGGGCGCCGCGCGCCCGCCGCGGCCCCCCCGGTCAAGATCGGGCTTTGTTCCCCTGCAGCGACCGAGGGGGGCGCGGCGAGCGGGGCCAGCAAGGGGGGCCCCGGACAAGACGCTGGGCCACCTTCAACCCTGCAAAGGACCCTCACAGCACCCAAAGCGGCCGCAGTGGGCGGGCGAGCCGCGAAGCCCTCACCCCCGCCGCCCTCCTCCCGCTGGCAGTGTGGGAGTCATTCAGGGGGAGGGGCCGGGCGGTGAAGGGGGCACTACAGTCGTGCAAGGGGGCCCCAGGCGGGTGCTGCGGGGGCACGCCCAACAGCGGGGCCCCCTGTCCCCAAAATGCCTCTTCACAGGATCTAAAGCAGCCGTACCCAGCGGACGAGGCCGCCATCTCAAGCCCCCCGGGCCCCTCTCTCTGAGATCAAACGGCGAGCACCTCTTCAGGGGGAGGGGCCGGGCGGCGCAGAGGCGCAACACACGCGACCCTCCAAAAGCCCCCCTGCCAAAAACCCCGTGGCATGCGGCCGGCCCCCCCGGCAAACGCAAAGCCCCCGCCCGGCCCCTCCCTCCGCTGTAGGGCCAATCCCTTCCTCATAGGGGGGGCGCGGGCGGCGCAAGGGGCGCCCCAGGCGCAGAACGGCGCTCCCCCAAGGTGCCTGGCCTAACAGCCTGGCCGCCCGCCCCAAAGACCCGTCACGCGCGCGCCTAGTCGCCCCTCGTTTATACACACATACAACCTCCACTGACTAGTCATTCCAGAGTCCCAACACCCCCTCACCTGCGCGTTGGCCAGCGCCGTGGACAGGCCCGTGCGTGCACACGCACACAAATGCACGCACGGCGCGCGCACGCCGTTCCTCACACAAAGAAACACCCATTATCAATCAAACCGCCCTGCGCCCTCACCTGCGCGTTGGCCAGCGCTGTGGACAGGCCCGCGCGTGCACATGCGCACAAAGGCGCGCACGGCGCGCGCACGCGCGCACACACACAAAGAAACACCCATCATCAAACAAACCGCCATGCGCCCTCACCTGCGCGTTGGCCAGCGCCGTGGACAGGCCGACGAAGCGCACCGCCCGCCCGACTTCCGCCGCCACGTAGCGCATGCGAGACGCGATGACCTCCAGGATGGGGCCCCTGTGGACGAGTGATGAGGGGAAAGTGGGGGAGTCAATGCTTTCTACATGTGCATGGAATTGTGGGCATGAACGACGCGATGACCTCCAGGATTGGGCCCCTGTGGACAAGTGATGAGGGGAAAGTGGGGGAGTCAATACTTTCCACACGTGCGTGGGGTTGTGGGCGTGAACGACGCGATGACCTCCAGGGTTGGGCCCCTGAGGGTTGTGTTGGATAGGAAGAGAAAGGGGCGCAGTTCAGAGGCGCGGCGGCTCTGGCCGCCCAATCAGGCCCTGCCGCGGGGCCCGGCCGCCATTCCCGCTCTTGGCTCGCGTTCGCCGGCGTCAAGCCCCAAAGGGCTGGCCCAGGCCCTCCAGGCCGCGCACCTGTCCGCCCCCAGCCCTTCACAAAAACAAGCGGCGGCGCCCGGCCGGTGGCTAGTGTTTATGCGGGCCCGCTGGCATCTCCTCACGCGCGCGAAAACAAACGCAAGCACTTATAAAAAGCTAGGTCCGCACCTGTCCGCGCCCAGCAGGTGGATCTCGTCGATGACGATGAGCCCCACCTTGCGCACGTAGCTGGGCGATGAGTCACGGGGGCGGTGAGTCGCGGGGGGGATGAGTCATGGCAAGGGGCGGGAGTGAATATGGGAGGGATAGAGGTCAGAAAGTGAAGCCAGCTGAAGGCAGGTGTAGGGGAGGTGTGCCGGGGCGGGCACCATGTGCTAAGGCAATGCGGCCGCCGCAACTTGGCCATGGCCATCCCCCCCCTTTCGCGGCCCCCGCGCATGCCGGGGGCGCGGCCGCGCGAGGTGGCAAGCACAACATTCTCTACCACCTCGCGCGGCGGCGCGCCCCGCTGCGAACAAGGAGCGGCGCAGGCCCCAACACTTCCCTTCGCCTGCCCCCTCCTGCCAGCAACCTTGCGCCTGCAAGGCTCCCGACCCCTCCAAACGCCCCCCACCCCCTGGGCGCGCCGCCGCGCGAGGTAGCTAGCAATCAAGGCGTATAACCTCGCGCGGCGGCGCGCCACGCTGCGAACAAAGGAGCTGCGCGGGCCCCGCCACTCCCCTCGGCCCGCCCCCTCCCGCCGGCATAAGGTTGCCAGCGAGGGCTCCCGAACCCCCCACAAACCCCGCCCCCGGCCGCGGGAGGTAGAGACGCAACGCGGTGACGCCTCGCGCGGCCCCGCTGCAGGCCAGGAGCCTTCGGGTGCAAACATCGTCCTTGGCCTTCCCCTTGCGGCCCCGCCTTTGCGCCCCCATCACGCGCGACCCCACAGGCCCTCGCCCCCACCCCCTCTCCTGCACAAAACCTCCGCGCCCACTCAAACCCCCCCTTCAAACCCCCTCCCTCCAAGAACGCCACCCCACCCGCGCGTCTGCCAGTTGCGGGAGATGCCGTCCCACTTCTCGGGGGTGGCGATGATGATGTCAGCGGCCAGCAGCGCCCGCAGGTCGGGGGTGTAGTCGCCTGCAGTCCGGACGCGGCAAGGGGGTGGGCGGGGAAGCGTGTGGTCTGGTTAGTCTCTGTGTTAACGTTTGGGTCCTTGGGGGTGGCGATGATGATGTCAGCGGCCAGCAGCGCCACCTGCCCCCAGAAAAAAGCCACAGCTTTCCACAGACACAACAGAAACAGAGAGCCTCCCAGCCCCGCACTGCCCACCTGTCAGCTCCACCATGCTCTTGCCCAGCCGCTGGCACAGGCCGCGGCCCCAGTCCGACATGCGCTCCCTCACGAGGGCCTTGAGGGGGGCGATGTAGATCACCTGGGGACGGGGAGGGGCGGGGCAAGGAGGGCGGGTTGTTGTGATGGCAAAGCAGCAGACTCTAGATGTTGGCATGCGACGATGTCGGGGAGGGCAGCGCAACGGGTGGGCGAGGGTGCGCGACCATGAGCCCCACCAGGCTCGCCCCAGCCACGGCCCCTCAATCGAAACACTCAGAAAGGGGCACCGAGGGCGCACGGCCCGCGCGAAGCAAACAGCTGGCCGCAGGCGCGCGCCGCAGGGGTTGGGACGCCTTCAGCATGTCAACGACCCCTCCGTGCGCGCGCCTGCAGACGCTGGCACCCCCCCCCCACCCAGGCGCTGTGGCCGGACAGGGACAAGCACCAAGACCCAGCGAGGAGCGCTCAGGGGCGCGCCCCTGCACGCCGGTGACCTCAAAGGGGTTCCTCCATCACAAGCTGCTGCAGCGGCGCCTGTGGCGGCCTCAGCAGCAGCTGCTGCAGCTGCGTCATTCGCGAAACCAGCCCCAGCTGCAGCTGCACGTGCCAGCGCCGCAGCAAGGGTGAAGTCAATGCCTTGTTAGAATGTGTTCCGGCCTGTTTTGCACAAGAACAGCCCTGGCGCACGCATCACACGCTCCCCTCCCACTTGGGACGCAGCCATCAGCTGGGGGAGGAGACCAACACCCCCTGCAGAGCTCAAGCCCGCCTCTCCAAACCATGAACCACCCACACAACAACCGCCTGTCGCCGCAGACGTGAGCAGGCGCACGCGCAGCAGCTGGGCGGCGCCAGGCTGCATGCAGGCGGCGCTGCGGGTGGACCTTTGATATCTGCCGTCTTCACACCCGCAGCGCGCATGCTTGCGCCTGCAGTCAAGGCAAGCCTGAGCACGCACTCCTCCCTTTGCTGTCTTGCCAACACCCCTCGACGGTACGCCACGCGGCCAGAGGTGCCAAGGGCCGGAGGCGTGGCCGGAGCGGCACGAGTAACGGGCCGCAGGCAGGCCGGCGCAGGGGGTGGGGGGCCCTCCTCAATGACCACCCGCGGCGCATGCGCGCCCGTGGATGCAGCCACTCAGCCCTTGCCCATGTCCCAAGCTCACTCGAGGCAGGCCCCCTTCATGAGGCAAGCAGCCGGGCGCAGGCGGGCGGCGTGGGGGGTGCGGGCAAGCGCGAACTGCGCGGCACCCACCGCGCGGTCGCCTGCGGACGAACGCAAGCTAGCCCCAAAGTCAAGGGCAATGCTTTCAGTCAACCTTGCTGTCAGGCGGGTCAGCGCACTGCCCCCAGACAGGGGCCTCAGGGCACGACGACTGAGCGAAGCTTTTTACCCGGGGGCGCACCCCTGCATGCCATTGCGCAAGCAGCCGCAGCTGTTTCGACGGCAGTGTAAAGCTACAGCTGCGCATGCGGAGTCCGGGCGCCGGGCCGGCTGAGCGGGAGCGTGGAAGGGGCGCAAGGCCGGGGCAGCAACAGCCGCTTGCGGGCGGCGCCGCAGGTGGAGTGGTGACACGTGCTGGCTGCACACCTGTACCGCTCCCGCCGGCGGGCGCCAGCGTGCGCACGTGCCTCACCCCTCGCCCTCGACGGTATGCCCCTGAACCAGAGCCGCCAAGGGCTGGAGGCGCGGCCGGAGCGGCACGAGTAGTGGCGGGCCGCAGGCGCGCCAGCGCGGGAGGGGGGGGTGCAACAAGAGAACTCTGCAGAGCACACGGGCCGTGGAGAAGGAACCCGGGAGCCGTGTGCACCCGCCGCGCCCGCGCCCACAGGCATGCGCATGGCCCCGTCGCCCTGCTCCCCCGCCCCCCCCCCAAAAACTGCCCAAGCACTGGCCCAAGCCCCTGCCGTGTGTGGCCGAGCATCGACGAGTGAATCCCGAGAAGCATCGCGCGGCGGCGGGGGACCGCCGCGGCGGCGTTGCCATGGTTGCAGCGCGGGGGCGCGCGGCGGGTCGACCAGGGCTGGGCATGTTTGACCCGCCGCGCACCCGGTGCTGCCGTGCACGCCCCCTCTACGCGGTGCCCAAAGTCCGAGCCCCGGCCGGCCCAGGCCAAGCTGCGGGTAGCATAGGGTGTTCAGTTTCTCAGCTGCCAGCGCAGCCTTCTCTTTTCATGCATAGGGCCAGCCGAGTCACGCCCACGCACAGAGGGGGGCGCATAGGCGCAGAGGCCAGCGAACCCCGACACTGCCCGCCGCACCCCGAACACGCGCACGCGCCGGCTGGGCGGCGCCAGGGACGCAGCAGGCGGGCCGGCGGCGGGTGAAACCTACAAGACAACATCACCCGCCGCGGCGCACGCCAGCGGGCGGCCAAGGAGCGTCGCGGCAAACCAACGCATCGCCGGGCAGCAGGCGGGCAGGCCGGCGCGGCGGGTGGGGCTGGGGACTGAACAACGTGGGACGCCCGCGCCCGTGCGCTTGCAAACCCTCGATCCTCGCTGTCAGGGCAGCCATTATGCCGCCCCCAGCGGGGGGCCGCGGTGCGCCAAGATCCAGGGCAGAGTGCTCGGAGGCGCGACCTTGCACTCCGTCAACCAGGGGTCACCCGGGTGTGCCGTTGGGAGCACCACGACAAACCAACGCACCGCCAGGCCGCAGGTGTGCGCGCGGTGGGTGATGAGGGCTGACTGGGACACCCGCCGCGGCGCACGCCAGCGGGCGCGGCCGCCCAGGCCTCCCTTTGAAATGAATTCCGAGGCCAGCCGAGTGAACGCCCGCGCGGCGGGGGGTTCAGAGGCACCCCTGGTTGAAGGCCCGGCCAAATGCCAACTCGAACGGGGGCCCACAGGCAGACAGGCTACACAAGCCCTGGGCCTGGCGCGACTTTGATTCACGGCATCGCTGCACACACCCTGCCTAGCCAAACACATGTAGGGCCCCGGAAGCCTGCTATGTCCCATACTTTCTCATGCTGCCTCATCCCATGCTTTCCTGTCCAGCCCTGCTCCGTGTTTCCGTGTCCACGCCATCACACATAAACACCGACGCAGGGCGCGGCGCGGGTGTCGCATCATCGACGCGCTCTGGGACATCCGCCGCGCGCCTTTGGACTGCCTTGGGCGACGCGGGGCCTGGCGCAGGCCGCCTGCTGCATGCTGGGCTTCCAGGCAAACCATCCCCTCTTTAGCTATCCTGCTCCTGGTGTAACACCCTCGAGCCAACACACAACCGGGGAACAGAGGTTTCTGCCAGTGCCGCCCCTCCCAACACCACCATGCTCCCCCCCAAATAGGCAGGCGGCAGCGGGCCCGGCTTGGTCCAGTCGAAAGAATCCCTCCCCACCAAAGCGACCACCGCAGCAATGGCCACCTTGGCCCCCGGGCGCGCCGCCCGCAGCCAGGGCACGGCCAGCCCGAATGCAGTTGTAACGTCCCCGATGCCCAGCCCAACCCTGAGAACCACCAGCAAATCGGCCGCGGGCCCACCTTGTCGCCCGGGTGGGCCGCCCACAGCCGGAACATGGCTAGCTCTGCTGCACGTTTCGCCACCCCCCAAAAGAACACCCAGCCTCACCCCGCACACCACCAACAAAACAACAGACGGCCCACCTTGTCCCCGGGGTGCGCCGCCCACAGCCGGAACCCCGGGGTGCGCCGCCCAGAGCCTGAACATGGCCAGCTCGCTTGACACGGTCTTGCCGCTGCCCGTGGGGGCGCCCAGCAGCACGTTCTCGTCGGTGTGGTAGAGGGTGTGGAAGGCCTGGGGGTATGGGGAAGGGCAAGAGAAGGAGCAAGAGAAACGGCAAGGAGGGGAGAAGAGTAAGAGTGGAGGCGCCCAGGAGCACGTTCCCGTTGGTGTGGCAGTGAATGGGCACAGGAAGCGGCAAGCGCAGGAAAGCAAGATGACGGTGTGCATGTAGACGCATGGCAAGGCGTGGGTGCCCCTGAAATTTCTCTCTCTCCCAGGGCCCTCCCTCGCCTGTGTCTGGATGGGGTTGAAGTGCGTGAAGCGCCCCGTGTAGAGCGCCTCGAGGGCGGGGTTGCGCAGCGCCCCCAAGGGCAGGGGGTCGAGGTCCAGCAGCTCCGTGTGGGGGGGCATGCGCTGGGGGGGGGGGTGCGGGGGCGGGGTGTAAGGCGGGGGAGGGTTCGCATTGGCGGGGCGGGCCCAAAGGGCGAGGGACGGGAGAGGCCGCCTCCAGGGGGGCACACTGCGGGTTTAGCCACGTGCAGGCTTGTACCGGAGCGCCACGCATGCATCCCAGGGCCCTGCCGCCGGCGCCCGGCACCAAACCTTCACCGCCCTGCCCTCCCCCCCTGCGCAGCCCCACCTGCGGCAGCACCAGGCCCTTGAAGGACAGCTCCAGCCAGGACTCGGCCTGGTGACGTCATCGGCAATTCATAGTTTCGGGGTGGGAAGGCCGGGGCAAGGGGCGTAGGCGGCATTCAACATGGGCTGCAGAGCGCAAATGGACACGGCAATGCAGGTGCATGGCGAAAGCCATGCAGTGCTTTCATGATGGCTAGAACTCTCAAGCAAGGCGGCAACAGACGGTGTGGGGAACAAAAGCAAGGAGCAAGGCAGGCCGGCGCTCACCCCGAGCCACGAGTCGGACACCACGCGGACGTAGTACTGTGGCGGCAGCGGCTCGTGGATGGGGATGGTGAACGCCAGCCGCTGGGGGCCCTCCCTGCGGCCAGGGGGGTGCGTTTGGGGGTGAACATTAGCAGCTATTGTGGGCAGCGCTGCCCACGCTAGCGGCTCGTGGATGGGGATGGTGAACGCCAGCCGCTGGGGGCCCTCCTGTTTAGGTTTGTGCGTGCGCAGGGCTGCCAGCGTGCGTGGGGCTTTTGGTTTGGAAGTCTTGAATGCCCCGCCGCCCTGCCTTCCCTCTTACTCTTACACCCTTCCCCTCTTACACCCTTCCGACGCTACGCTGGGCACTAGCAGGGGCCGGGCCCATGGTGGCGGGCGCCGGCCCCTCCGCGCTGTGACGCGCCAAGGGGCACGAGAGCGGAGCGGGGCAGGGCCGGGGCTGGCTCGTGAGGACGGATTTTACGACGAACCCGCCCCCGGCCCTGCTCTTTCCCTATCCTGTCGCCAAACGCTGCCCGCGCCAGCTACCCCGCCGCCCGTGCAGCAGGCCCTGCTCTAAACAGGCACAACCAAACAGGCATGTGCCCCGTGCTGGAGCCGCTCAGCCAAGAGGGGGCCGCGGGGCCTGGGGTGGGTCCGGGTGCCTGTGGCTCCGACCCGACTCAGGCCCTCTGGGCTCCTCCCGCCTGTCGCCATGCGCGCCCCGGCCCAGCTTCCCTGCCGCCTATGCAGCAGCCCCTGCTCAAGACAGGCGCAACCCAGAGAGCTTGCCCCGTGCCGGCGCCCCTCATCCAACAGGGGGCCGCGGGGCCTGGGCCGGGTCCATGATTTGAACAAAGACCTGTGCACGACCGGCCCCCGGCCCTGTGGCCCCCTCCCGCCCGTCGCCAAGCGCGCGCCGCGCCAGCTACCCCGCCGCCCGTGCAACGCAAACGGCCCGGGGCGCCCGCAGTCAAGAGAGGTACTTGTCCTGCCCTGTGCTGGCAATGCTTTGCCTGGAAGGGGAGCACAGGGCCGGGTGTAGGTCTACCTTCACAACATCTGCCCGCCCTCGGCTCCCCGCCCCGTCCGCGGGCGCACCCCATCCCAGGCCGGCGGCCGCAGCTAGGGACACGCGCACCCACGAGGGGCTTCTGCCTGCCTGCTCGCCGGCACCCCCCAGCCAAAAGGGGGCCGCAGGGCGGGGGTCGGGTCGGCACGTCGGCAGCGATCAAGAACCCCTCGGCCCTGCACCCCTCGCTCCCCCTTGCTCACAAGCCCCCCCGGGTGTATGCGGGGGGCCGGCCCCCCGCATACACGCGCATGCGCCGGGCCAAGGGTGTCCCCTGGCGCAGCGAGAGCGCAGGCCGGGGCCGGGCCGCGGTCAGGCGCCAACCAGACCTGTGCACCCTGCGACCCCCCTCCCCCGCCCTGTGAACACTGGTCGGACCCGCCCACGGCCCCGCGCTTGCCCTCGCCCGCCGCTGGGCAGCAACTGCAGTTGGGGGGCCCCGGACGGCGGGCACGACAGGCACAGGCAAGCGCCCCGCTCAGCAAACATGCACGGAGGCCCCGGGGCCGGGGCAACCCGGGTTGCACTAAACAGGGCGAAGTGGAGCGCGGTCCCAGGCCTTGCTCCCTCCCCTCCTTTCCTAATCGCCGCAAAAAGCGCCGCTCCCCACACTGTCGAAACACACGCCCCGCCAGGGCGCGTGGCGTCTGGGCAACGCTGAGGGAGGTGCGGCGTGCCAAAAGGGAGGAGGCCCGGGGCTGGGTCGCAGCTCCGGAGGGACGGCGACCCGGCCCCAGGGCTGCCCCGCCCCTTGTTAGTTATCACCAGGCGCAGCTTGGCCGAGCCCGGTAAATCGCGGGCTAAAGGCGAGGGCCGGGGGCTGGGGGCGTGGGGCAGGTGGAAGGCAGAATCACGCATCACCTGGCCGAGTGCCCAGCCCCCACCAACATGCCAAAGGGTAGGAGGCCCGGGGCTGGGTCAAAGGAAGGTCAAGCAACTCGGGACCCAGCCCCAGGGCT
>VIYE01000063.1:0-13141 GCA_008037345.1 Messastrum gracile | reverse complement strand
CGTGCGCGTCATGGCGTTCAGGTGGGCCTGCGCCGCACTGCGGGGCCTGCGATCGGGGGTGAAAAGGGGGGAGGGCCAGGCGCGCCGCTGCGGGCGCGGGCTCTTCAGGAGGGCGCAGGCGCAGGCGCAGGCGCACGCCCTGCCAGCTGCTGGCTGCCATCAGGCAGGCCGCGGGCCCGTTGGTGGGGAGCCGCCGCGGGCTTGATTCAAGCCCTCGCGCTCGAAATGTTCACGCCCCTGCCACGCAGGGACGTCCACCGCGAGGACATGATCATCCGTATGGGCAACGGTGGGGGGGGCAGAGGGGCGGGGCGCGTTGGGCGTACCCTGCTGGCAGGTTTGGCGGGCAGGTTTGGCCGGGTCGGGCGCGGCTGCCTTTGACCGCCTTCACACTGCGCAAACCGCGCGACCTGGCCCCCTCTTCCCCAACAACCGCCGCCGCGGGCGCAGGCCTCATCGACGCTTGGTTCAAGGGCATCAGGGACGGCCCCGACACCGTCCGCGACGTGCTGTCTACGGTGGGCGCCCGCCCGCACCCTGGGCAGGGCTGTGTCGCACTGGGCAATGGCCGGGGGGACATCGGGTGGGGGATGAGCACTGTACGCGCCCACATGCTCTCCGGGGAGGGGGAGATTGCTTGAGCGACGTGCTGGCCACGGTAGGCGCCGGCGCGCGCGCAAAGGGGGGGGTGCACATGAAGAGGACCGCCGGCCGCGTTGCGTGAGGGGGGGTGGGCGCGAGGCATGAGGGTGGGCTAAAGGGCTGCTTGGGCGTGCGCGGTGCAGGGGGTAACAGGCTGGGGGCACGCCTCGGCCCTTTCAGACACGAGCTTGGAAGCCATATGCATCGCCAAAGGCCTCCTGTTGGGAAGACCCTTGCTGAGACTTGCACCCCTTCCCCCTCCCCCCCGCCCTCCCTTGGGCGCGCGCGCGCAGGCCCTCGACACCGACGTCCACTACAACAGCCACGCCGTCGTCAAGTCCGAGGAGGGCAAGGCGAGCCTAGACCCCGGTCGTTACTCACGAGGCAAAAGCGGCACCACGCGATTGCCTTGGCACCCGCAGGGCGTGGCCTACCCGCCGGGCTTGGGGCGTTGCAGGCAAAGTGCACCCTCCCCCCAAACATGCCCCAGAGTGCGGGCCCGTTGCTGGCACGCCTACCTGCCAAGCACCTGAACAGCCCTTGGGGTCAAACAGACCCCCGGGCGGCCGGCGGGATGCGCCTGAAGCGGCCCATGCAACCGCGCAGCCCGCCCTTTCAGCTGCCAAACCCTCCTCGGGCCCTTCCCGTGCACCCTTCAGGGCATCGGCTTCATCACCGAGCACCTCGAGAGGGAGGGGCGCAGGATGAAGGTGCAGGGGTGGCGCATCATCGCCTCGGCCGCCTGCTCCCAGGGTGCGTGAGCGGGCGGGTTGTGTTCGTGGAGGCACGAGGTGGCATGTCGCCGGGGAAGTGGGCCCCACGGATGGAGTGGTGGCATGGTGCAGGAGCAGGGGGGCAACGCTGGCGCAGAGCGCCTTTGAAGTCAAAGTTTCCGCGGCAAAGCGTCTGTGCAAAGACCCGCCCATCAGGGCATACCCCATGACAGTTCGTCGTCTACTTCCCCATGACCTCCAACCGATTGCGCCCCTGCTGCCCTGCCCCCTCCTGGCAGACGACACCTACTTTGCCCTGGTGGAGGTGACCTACTCCAGCAAGCTGCTCGCCAGCGACAGGCCCTGGTGCGCGGCGGGGAGGGGGGAGCCCGCCCGCGCTTGCCCAACAGCGGGGTTGTTGTTCGAAGGCGAGGGCAGAGGAAAGGCGGAATGGCATATATGCCCTTATGTAAGCCCTCGCATTGGCGCTAGCCTTGACCCCTCTTGTGCGGGGCTGGCAGTGCGAGCCTCATCATTGAAGGGATTGAGCGCCCCCTCGCCCGATCAACACCTGCCCTTGCAGCGTCATCTACAAGGTGTTTGAGTCTGACGTCATGTACGAGTGAGCGGGGCGCCCCCCTCCTCACCTTCCTTGCGCCCGCGCCGCGTGCTGTTTGTTTTTTGGCCCCTCGGCGCACGACCCGCCGGCGCATGCACCATCGCTTCAGCGCGCGCCCCGCCTCCTCACCCCCTCTACGCACACCGCCGCCCACACCCCCCCCCCACGCTCATCGCAGCGACACGACCCTGCGCGCGCTGTCGGTCCACGAGCGCGGGCAGCTGCTGCCCGAGGACGTCATCTCCCTGGCATCCATCGACTCCGCCCAGAGGTCAGGAGCAAGAGCGAGCCAGGCCATGGGCTCGTGGCGGGCGGGAGTGCAACGCGTGAGGCGCGCGCTTGCAGGCAGGGCCGCACCTGCCGGGGAGAAGCTTTACGGGGTATCAAGTCAGCAGAGGTGGGCGACCGCCGCCTGCGGCCTGCAGCAACCCGAAAATGCAGCACCTCGTAAGCTCCTTGCCCCGCGCGCTCCCCGCCCGGCCCCAGGATCTGCACCTCGACGCCCTTCCCCGAGGACCGTGTCACGCCCTACCCCGAGTGCGCGGAAGAGCTGGGCGGGGGGCGGCCACTGGGGAGCCAAGCGCGGCAAAGCGCTTAGCGTTCGTGCGCCCTGTCGGCTGGGCGGTGCCTCCAGAAGCCAGCATGCGCCCCGCCACCCACTGGCATGCGCACCCATCCACCGCCCCACCCACCCACCCACCCACCCTCCCCTCCCCCCCCCCCACCATTCCACCCCACCCCACCCCACCCCACCCTCCCCACCCTACCCTGCACCCCAAGGGGCCTCGACAACGAGCTGGTCATGCGCCACAGCCGCGCGTGGTGCCAGGCGCGCTCCACCGGGCAGGCGGAGGGCATCCTCGACAAGATCCTGGACCCCTCCTTCCGGCTGTGGGATGCGTACGGCATGCTGCCGGTGGGTTTGGGGGTGGGTTGGGGGTGCTTCTGGGAGGGTTATTTTTGTGTGTCTGCTGCCGCCCGTGTTATGCATGTGCATGGACCTGCCTGGCCTGGCCTGAGGTGCTGTACGCGTGGCCTCGCGCAGGCGTGCCCGCTCTGGCCACTGCGCTGCATGTGGGTGCGGTTGCGCACCGATGACCCCACTCTTGGGACCCCTGAAAGTCGATCCTTCTCTCTTGTCATGCCACCGACCCCCCTCCCGCGGCCCCTGCCCCAAAAAAGGTCATTTGCGACCGCCGCAAGGCCCCGGACTCGTGTGTGGTGAGGTACGGCGACGTGAAGGACATCATCAAGCAGACCAAGAGCAGGTGCGCGGCCTTGCTGGTGGCTTCGCGGTGGTTTTACACACTCTCTGTCGCGCTGCCCCTTCAGCTGCCTGAGACATGCCCCAGGAGCCTGCTGCATATCGGTGCCAGGCGCTCCACGGGCCGGGGGCAAGCAAGGCAACCCCTTGCAGTGGGTGAGGGCTTCGGCTGGGCACACTCTGAAGTCCCTTGCGCCTTTGAACGCCGCCGGCGGAAGGCGGGCTTGCTTTCCAAGTTGGTTTGCCACGCGCGGCTGCATAGAGACACTAGCTGCAACTGTCCGCGCCCCCCTTCCCCCCGCTCCTCCGCCCCACCAGCTACTCCATCAAGTGCAAGCAGCTGGACTGCGCTGTCTCAGCCAACCAGTCCGTCGGGTTCACCCACTGGCGGTCTGTTATAACCCCGAAGAATGGGGTGAGCCCGGCGGCACGCGGCATGGCACGCGGAGCGGAGGGGCGCGGCGTGGCGTGGTGGGCGTCCGCTGCTGGCCTGCCAGGCCAGCCCCAACCAGTGTTTGGTGCTGCGTGCTGTTTGGCCGGGCATTGCTATTTGAGAACAATTGTCCCTCAAGACCCCACAACGCCGCGTCTCCATCATCACCGCCTGTGTCAGGACCCCACCTTCACGATCGACGGCGTGGAGGTCGACGTGTTTGGGCCCGACGGCCGCCTCAAGGACATCTGGTGGGCGGCGGCCAGGACGGGGCTGAGGGGAAAGGGGGGCCGAGGGGAAAGGGGGGCCGAGGGGCCCGGGCAGAGGAGGGGTGGCCCACGGCGATAGAGTCGCCTTGCCTGGGGAGGGGCCCGCAATGCGCCCGGGGCTTTGGGCTGCAGCAGCGTTAAAATGGCTCACCCGTGTCAGCGCCAGTGGCCGCAGCACCACATGCATCGCGTCCTTGCACCGCCAGGCATCCACAATCTATTCTGAGCCACTGCACCGCCCTTCCTTGGCCCTGGGACCAACGCTCGCACCCACCAGGCTCTTCAGGGATGCCATGGACAGCGAGAAGAAGGTGCTCATGGCATAAGCTGCATGTGCTGGAGCCCTGGTGAAGCCGCCCAACCACATGGCTGTGCTCTGGCCCTCGGCGCCGCTGCGTGCGCCGGACGCCCTTGCGCCGTCATGCAGGGGAGGCCGTAGTGCAAAGGCCAAGCACACAGGCCAAGCCGGCCCCTGCCCTGCCCGGCGGCACGCGGCGGCTGTTGTGGAAACCTGCGGTGTCTGCCGACTTTGTGGGCTGTCTGTCAACTTCGCTGTTGTGGTGAAGGCGTGTTTGGCGACCTGCTGGCAGTTTGCCAGGGACTGTACTTGCATGTAGGAGGATTAGCGAGATGTAATGCCCAAGTTGTTCCGCATACGCCACCCTTGCCAATGGGCACAGCACCCGCCGCTTGGCCATTGGTCGCAACCGTTGAACGAACGAGCCGCCTCCCTTCAGCATCCTGGGGAGCGGGAGCACTGCCCTGACGCCCAGGACTCGGCGAGAACCTCGCAGCCTTCTGCCTTTGTTGGGTTAGGGCCTGACCGATCTTGTGTGTGTTTGGCTGTCGCATGTGTGCCTTACCCTGATGAAGCGTGTAAACTACAAGAGGCCGTGCAAGGCCCACCCTTTGCAAACGGGGCAGGACTGGGGCGGGCAGCACATGTGCATGGGAAAGGGATAAGCGCCAGCTTTAAAGCCACAGCCTGTGCATAGCTTGCTCACTCGTGGGCTGAAAGGCGGAGCCCAGCCCGGGCGTCGCCGCAGCTGGCATCTGCGCAGCTCCTGCCGGGACTCCTGGCAGTCCAGAGCGGAGACCGCCTTTCCGCCTGCCACCCACTCGCCCAAATCCCGTCTCTCCGGTCGTTGCAGACTTCAATTGATACCAGGAGCCCTTCCTGTCCAGACTACGGGTTGAAGCACGTCTTGCCTGCCGACCGCCGCCCCTCAACCACCTCTCCACCGGTGAGCGACGGTGTTACGTAGAGCTTAAAGGGCCTGTATTACAAATACGCGCCACAGAGCCACTGAAAGCGCCTCAAACCACGCTCGCCTGCCTCCGGGACATTCCGCAGGCTGCCATCCGCGCGGCAGGCCCCTCAAAATGAAGCAGACGAGCTTCCTCCTCCTCGCTGGCATGGCGCTGCTGCTGGCAGGCGAGCGGTGAAGCGGGCGGGGTTGTGCGTGAGCGTGGTCGCTGCCGACCGCCCGCCCCCCTGGCGCCGCCGGGCGGGGACTCAGCAGGGGGAATGTGTCGAGCCTGCTTGCAGCCATGGTATTTGAGACATGTTGTGCTCAAGCCTGTGCATGTGGTTGGATTGGAGGGGGAGGTGAGCCGGCGATGCCCCAGTGGCCAGTGCACGTTTGGCCCGCATCTTGCAGCGCCTTCCCCAGGCCCCATCACCCCCCAACGCCTAAACCCTCACCCGTTGCGCGCCCCAAAACCCCACCCTTCTCCTCGGCCGCAGGCGCGCTACCGCTGGCCGCGGCCGACGGCTCGGCCCTGGCCGCCGCTGATAACGGCCGTGCGCTGCGCAGCCTCGTGCTCGCCGACCTCAAGATGCCGCCCATCACGGATTTCCTGCCCCCTGCGGCCGAGCTGCAAAACCTGATGCCCACCATGAGCATCCTGGAGCAGGCCGGCCTGCCTTCGTGGAGCGAGCTCGGCCTGCCGCCCATCTCTGAGCTGATGAAGCCCATCGGCGGCCCCAACGGCTGGACGCTGCCCACCGCGAGCCGGGCGGTCACTGAGGCCAAGACCGTGATGGACACGCTGGGGCCGCAACTCACCAGCGAGCTCGTGCCCGCCCAGTACCAATGGGTCGTCAAGGACGCCGCCGCCGCTGGCAAGGTGCTCGGCAAGCTGGCGCCCAACGTGACGGGCCTCGCCGCGGCGCTCAACAAGACGCTGCCCCACCTGCCCGCCAACCTCCCGTCGCTCGACGGCCTGCTCAAGGTGGCCGTCCCCGGCCTCAACGCGACGCGCCTCGCGTCGCTCAACGCCACGGGCATCGCCGCGCTGGCGACCAAGGCCGCCAGCCTGGCGGGCGTGCAGCTGCCGTCGGGGCTGCCCTCGCTGGCCCAGGTGATGAAGGCCGTCAACATTGCCAACAAGCTGCTCGCGCTGGTGCCGTCGTCGGGCTCGCTGCCGACGCTGGCGCAGGTCACGTCGCTGATCAACGCCCTGGAGGGGGGCAGCAACAGCACCGCCGCCGCCACTGCCGCCAAGACGGCGGCGGGGCGCTGAGCGCCGCCGCCTCCCGCTCAGGGCTGGCGCGAGCGCGCACGCGCACGAACGCAGGCGCGTGCGAGCTGCGCGCGCGTGCATGCATTTTGGCGGACATGCAAGCAGTGCATGGTGCCATTGCACCAAAATCCTTCCCGTACATGCAAGTCACGCTCACTTTTCCACAACAAGCAGCGACGTGCCCAGCGCGCAGCCCTCTGTTGCCGCCGAGGCCCGCGCGCATGCCACCCCAGGCTTTCTGCATGCGGCATGCAAGCGCGATGCATGCCAACACCCCTGAATGCCATGCAGGCGCTTCATTGGCATGCTGTAACGACTGCCTTTGACTGACAAAGCGAATCGTCCCCTGGGACGCCGTCCCGGGCCCGGAGGGTTTCAAACACCGCGGCGCGACAGGTGGCACCGGAGGCACCCGAGCGTCCGTGCGCTACGGCCACCCCGCCGCCAGCGACCACCCAAACGTACAGCACAGGTGCTACTCAAACGCGTATTAGTGAATAGGAAACACGCAGCGACGCCCATTGGGCGCCCAGCGCTCAAGATCTCCCTCCTCGCATGCCGCCTGGCCAGGCTCCGGCTGTGTGGCTTGCCTGACCTCTTAGCATCCGGATCGACCGCCCACCGGGCGCGACGCAGCGGCAGGCAGGCCGGAGAATGGCCTCGCAGCAGCAGGCCCAGCTTTCGCGGGGCCGCCTGGCCCCGGGGCCGCTCCAGCAGCAGCACCACCAGCAGCAGCAGCAGATGGCCAATGCGTTCAGGCAGACGCAGGCGGGGCCCGGCGCCATGGCCACGGCCGGCTTTGGTGTGGCGTTTGCCGTCGCGCCGCCCGCGAGCGCGGCCGGCGCCGTCGCCACCGCCGGCAACAACAACGCGCTCGACCAGCTGCGCTTCCACACCGGTGCGAGCGACTTGCATGCATGACGACACAGCTGGTGTGGTTGTTTGGGCGCATGGGGACGCTGGACTGGGGCAACGCAAATCAAACGCACTTGATTTGTGCACGCCCAACCCCTCCCCCTCATCTGCTCCCGCTGCGCGCGTGCAGACAAGATGCTCAAGGAGCAGGAGGACACGCGCCACAAGATGCAGCAATACGTGCGCGCCGCCCCCTGTCAGGAGGGAGGGCGGGGCCAGGGTGCATTTGGGAAGGGCGGCGCAGCCATGGGTTGACCAGCCGTGTCTCATGCCAGGCACCGTGTGGCGTGCGTGGCTTGTGTGGCTGGCCAAAACCTCGGACACACACACACACACACACACTCACTCACTCACACACACACACACACACGCAAACCCTGCGTTCCTTGGACACCACCCTTTTGCGCGGTGCGCAGCACAACAAGATTCAGGAGGTCAAGAACGACCTGGAGCGCACCCAGGACGACCTCGTCAAGGAGCGCAGCAAGACGTCCGAGCTCGAGGCGCTGCTCAACGAGGGTGCGTGCGAGGGTGTGGCAATGCGCGGTGGCTCGACTTGCGTGGCGACGTGCATGGCAGCACATGCATGGGTCCATGCGCCGTGTGCATGCATGCGGGGGGCCTCATGATTGCTGCCTGCACACGGCAGCGGGGGGCCTCCGCGCAGCTAATCATTGGCGCCTTTGCACCGGCCGAAACCGTGCATGCTCTGGTGCCCCCAACCACACCCCCACCCCACCCATCCGCAGAGCGCACGGCCTACAAGCGCACCGCCGACACCATGCTGGTCGTGGAGCAGCAGCAGTCGCTGCTGGTCTCTGAGCTCTCCCACGCAAGGGACGTCCTCACCAAGAGTGAGCAACGTGGGTGTCATGAGTCAGCCCTGCTGGAAGGCCCATGCATGTCCCACGGGGTTGCGTTGGTGCGCCCCGCCAGTGCCTGCAGGCATCACAGACGCACAACCCATGCGCAAATCCCACGCATGCATGCAAAATCAAGCTCCCCCAACCCCTGCCATCATCCCCTGACGTTTAAACCGTGGCCACCAATCACGCGTGCACGCAGTCAACGGCCGCCGTGTGGCCATCGAGCGCGTGGTGGTCAGCCAGGACGCCCAGCTGCAGGTGGGCCGCTGGCTGTCGCCCTTGGCCGCAGCGTCGGGCCTCACCTCCCCGTGTTGCATGGCGTTGTCGACAACCAAGGATGCATGCTTGCGGTCAACAGCAGGCATGCACCTGTTCAGGCACAGGCACTGAAAACAACAACCTTCCCCGCTGGTCTTGCGCTGCCCACCACCTGTTGGCTCCCTTAGGACCTGCGCCTGCGCCTCGACGAGCTGTGCCACGCCAACGCGGGCCTGGAGGCCTCGCTGATGGGGGGTGAGCAGGTGTTGTTTGTTTTGGGCGGGAGGGATCTGGGATGCACCTCGACAAAACTTCAGCCTGGTTGGGGGCCGTGCCTGCGAGCTGTGCGTATGCTTCATGCCTGCCCCCCATGCACTGGGCTTGAACGCTGATGCATCTGGCTTGACCGAGGCCGTACCACCCTTCTCCCGCCTCGCTTGCAGAGCGCGACGTGTCGGCGCAGCTGCGCTCTGAGCTGGACGACGCTCGCGCGGCCGTGGCCGGCGCCGAGCAGCGGCTGCTCGAGGCAAAGGGCGAGAAGGTGAGCGAGCTCTGCTAGCCCTGTTCGCAGAGCTTGGACGCAATGGGTGAGCACCCTCGGCCTCATGCCCCCACAAGGTCTCCCCTGAATCCCTGCTCAGCTTACAACCAACCGTCTGTCACGTTTCACCCCTCGACCTGCAGGACTCGGCCGACGCCGCCGCGGCCGCCAGCCGCGCGCAGCTGCAGGCCCGCATCGACGACCTGTCCCAGCAGCTGGCCGCGGCCGTCCAAGCCGGCAACAACGAGAAGCAGCGCGCCGAGGCGGCCGAGGCCGCGCGTGCCTGCGACCGCACTGCTGCAGGCCAGCGCGAGGACGCCCTCAAGCAGGAGCGGTGCGACGGGTGGAAGGGGTGTGTACGGCAGGGTGTTTAATGGCGTGATGCATGTGCAGTGTATGGGTGCATGCATTTTCGCACGCATGTTTGCGGTGGAGTGAGCGCATGCGCACATGCCTGGGTGGTGGAGGGCGTGCGCTTGATTGCGTTTGCAAAGTAATTATGGGGCCTCACACGCCCTGCCTTGACCCCCTAACTCTCCAGTTGCTTCCTGAACAAGTACGCCCCATGCTAACATGCCCCTGCCTCCCCACTCTCTCACCTTTTAATGACAGGGACGCCGCGCTGGGCGAGGCCCAGAGCCTGCGCGAGGCACTGCAGGCAGAGAAGGCCAGCGCCCAGCAGGCAGCCGACGACACCCAGGGTGGGTCGAGATGGCCTGAGCACTGGGTTGTGGTGTTAGGCGGCGCCCTGCGTTTGGACTTGGGTTGACTTGCTCAGCCCACCGTCCTGCCATGCCCATCCTGGGTCCTTAAGTCGGAGGACCTCACAGCCTCACACCCATGTCAAACCTCTCAACTTGGCTTGAACGCAGTGGCGGCGGCCAAGGCCAGCGCCGAGCTGAGCGCAGTGCGCGCCGCCGCCGCCAGCGACCTGGCTGCCAAGGAGGACGCGATTGAGAAGGTTAGGGAAGGAAGGGGAAGGGCAGCGGTGCATGCATGAGCCTAGAAATACTTGGGCGCTGCCGGTGGGTGCAGAGATGGGGGTGTGCTTGAGCTGTTCGCGCTTGAGCTGTGCGCAGGACCTGCCGACCTCATTATTCTCCGCCCTCCTCTCCACATTGCATCCCCACCCCCCCCCCACCAACTCTGCCCGCAGCTCAAGACGGAGGCCGAGCAGCTGCGGGCACAGCTGACCGAGGCCCAAGGGGAGGCCGAGGCGGCGCACGTGGGAGCGGCCCAGGCCCAGGCCGCGCTGCAGGGCCGGGACGACGAGCTGGCGCAGGCGGGCAGGGACAAGGTGGGACCCCGGGGGCGGGGGCAGGGCGCTTGTCCATGATTGGGAGATTTTCGGACATGCAGAGGTGCGTGGGCTTGTTGGCGCCTGCTGAGCCCACACGCTTTGTTAGCACAAACTGCCAACATGGAGCCGCTTTGATCACGCGACACCCGCACAGGAGGGGTTGGAGCAGCAGCTGGCGGCGCTGCAGGAGGAGGCCGACGCCGCCAAGGCGCAGGCGGGCTCTGCCCAGGCGCAGGCGGAGGCGGACAAGGCCAAGACGGACGAGCTGATGGTGGATGTTTAGGGATTTGGGGGCGGGGGGCACACAGTTTGGTTGACTTGCTGGGCGATGGTGGTGGCTGAGCAGGACTTAACAGGCTGTTGAGTGGCGAATTGAGCCAGATCATGCTCCCAGGTCACGAGGCACGAGGCCCGCACCCCCACTCTTCCCTCACTCGTCGTTGCATCCTCCCCCTAACCCTTCACCCCCTCCCCCCCCACACACACACCACCGCGCAGGCCTCCCTGCGCGACGAGGTGGCGGCCGCCGAGGCCAAGGCGACCAAGGCCGAGGCCGGCAAGGCCGACGCCATCGCCGCAGCGGTCGCCGCCGCCAAGCGCGACCACGAGGGGGACCTGCGCGCCTACCAGCAGAACAACGCCAAGGTGCGTGGCCCTGCTGGGTGCGGGGGGTGAGGGAAGGAAGGCCAGGGCCTGGTGAAGGCAGGGTCGCATGGTCTGCCGTGTTATTTACTGCGACGCCCTCTGCTGCTGCAGCCGCCCTAAACTCCCCTGGCTCCTGCCATTGCTCCCATTCACTAAACCAGGCGTTTGAGGACATGGACAAGCGCAACAAGGAGGGCGTGGCGGCAATCCACCAGGTGAGCGCTGGGGCCTGACCCCACATGCGCGCACTGCGTGGGGTGCTGGCCAGAGCGCGTTTCAAATGCCCCAGCTGGTTTGAACCTTTGGCTTTTTCATCACAATGCATGCCTTTTGACTTCCTTCCACACCTACCCCACCATGCTCCACCACACGACAGCTCAAAATCGACCTCGCGGCGCTGGCCAAGGAGCGCGACGCGCTGCAGGCAGCTGCCGCAAAGGGGGACGAGGCGCGCAGCGCCGCCGACAGCACCATCAAGGTGGGCCTCGGGGGCTCAGACGGGGCCAGAGCTGGACCCCGTGCTGGGGTGCCAAGGCGTGCAATGGGTTAAGAGCGTTGGCGGGAAGCATGCAAACCAGTTCCGCAGCAGTTTTCAAACAAGTTGGCCACCTTACACCTGCCCCCCTCCCATGAACATGCCCTCGCTTTGCCCCTGGCCCTTGCAAACCACGGCCGCAGGAGCTTCAAGGCAAGCTGGCGGCGCAGGAGGCCGCGCTCGCCAAGGCCCAGGAGGCGGCCAGCGCGCAGTCCAAGGCTGCGGACGAGCGCGCGGCGGCCGCCGCCATGGCGCACAAGCAGGAGGTGAGGCCCTGGGGTTGCGATCTCATCCTGTTGTCGGGCGTGTGACAAGCCGCTGGCCAGGGGCAGCTTCGCCTGGGGTGCTGCGCCGTCTTGTGCGTGTGCTGTATTGCTGCCTTGAGGCATCAATTCTTCTCATGCCAACGAGCCGCCACCTCACAGCAGCACTGCCCTGCGCCATGCCCTGTTCCCACTCCCAGCTCGAGCAGGCGCGGCAGGTGGCGGCCACAGAGCTGGCCGAGGCGCTGGCGCGGCAGAAGGCCGACCTGGGCAGCGGCTCGGAGGCGCTGGCGGCAAAGCTGGAGGAGGCGCGCGGCGCGGCTGCTGCAGCGTCCAGCGCCGCCGTTGCAAAGCAGCAGGAGCTGGAGAGGTACGCGGGTTGGGTTTGCCTGTGTCTGCTGCTTTTGAAGGGGGGGCTGGGTGCTGAACGGGGCGCCTGGGGCTGCGTTTGGGTACGTCTGCACGCGCGTGCCCGGAATCGGCTTGCCAGCCCATGCGTGCACTCTTGCTGCCCACCCGGCTGCTGCAACCACCTCATGATCTCTCTTTCCTGACACCACCACCACCACCACCACCACAACGACTCGCAGCGCCGCGGCCGCGCTGGAGGCGCGCCTGGCGGCGGCCGAGTCGGACCTCAAGACGGTGCGCGAGGCCGCCGACGAGGCCAAGGCCAACCTCGACGCCAAGGTGAAGGGCAGCGTGCACATGTGGGGGCGATTTGTCTTTTACGGCTGCAACGCACCCAAAACGCTCCATACACGCTGGCGAGATGCTCCCCCGGACTGCATGCTGACGCGCGCTGCTCTTCAGCATCGGCACAGCTATAGCTTGCCATGTGTGTCCCATGCATGCCAGACGTTCCCCCCGGTGATCGAGCTGCGACCCTCAATTGCAACCTAGACCCAACCCATCCCATTTCCTGCCGGTGACACACAGGAGGACGAGCGCGCCATCGCTGCGATTGAGTGCGAGCAGCTGCAGGCCGCCCTGGCCGCAGCGCAGGCGGCGGCCGAGGAGGCGTCCAACAAGCTGCAGGGGCTGCAGGCGCAGGTCGACGAGTCCAAGGTGGGCGCAGGGGCTTGGGGCCGAAGATGTCTAGGGATGGATTTGGCCAGGAGGGGGGATAGGTGAGCTTGTTTGTGCGGGGCCTCTGCATCGCTGCGGGTCACAGCAACAAAGCCCCAACTTAGCACCCTGTTCATGCCCACTTCTGCTTCCCTCTGCTGGCGCCTTCCCATCCACGTGCAGGCCGCCCTCCAGGCGCGGGCCGAGGAGCTGGCAGAGGCGCGCGCTACCGCCGCCGCGGCCATTGCCCCGGCCACCACCACGGCCGCCGGCAAGGCCGCGGC
>VIYE01000062.1:0-13304 GCA_008037345.1 Messastrum gracile | reverse complement strand
GGGGCAAGGCCGGCGGCGCGAAGTCCACGCCGAGCCCGAGCCGGCCGGCCTGGCTTGCTGTTGCCGCCCGTCGCGGCTGGCACGCATGCGCAGGAGCGCAGCGGCAACCCTCCTCGCCCCGCGCCCTCCTGTCCCCTGTTTCTCCCCGGCCGCAGTCAACGTGTACCTCCCAAAGGACCGCGTGACCAACGCCCACCAGGGGTACGGCTTCGTGGAGCTGCGCGGGGAGGAGGACGCAGATTACGTGAGCCGGCCTTTGGGAGGGCGGGGGGTAGGGGGGGTTCAGCAGGGGGCGGGTGGGGCCGCAACAGGACAGCAGGCAGGGGCGGGCGGAATCGGGCGACAAGGGCGGCGCGTTCCTTTGGCGCAGACGCGACCGGCTGACCCTTCAACCCCCCCGCCCGCCGGCCGGCAGTCGATCAAGATCCTCAACATGATCAAGGTCTACGGCAAGCCCATCCGCGTGAACAAGTCCAGCCAGGACAAGAACACCAACGAGGTCGGCGCAAACCTGTTCATCGGGAACCTCGACCCGGAGGTCGACGAGAAGGTGCGGGGAAGCTGCCCGCAGCGCGGGGAGCTGCCGGTGGGCCGGCGGCTGGAGGCTGGCCCGCCTTGGGGCCTTAGTTTGCCCTAGTCTGCCGGGCCTGCGCCTGGAGAGCGGGTCCCTTCTTCCTTGGATGTTTGCCGTCCCTCGCGGTTCTGTGGTGGGCGTGGGGGCGGCCTGCTGGGGCAGTGGACTGCAACGCAAGAGGGCCACAGCAGCCAACTCGCGGCTGGCATCTGCAAAATCGGCCCGCCCGCCGCGGCGTGCCCGCCCGCCTTCACGCCAGCATGCATTCTCCCATCAGCCCTTCCCAGCTGCTCTACGGCACCTGCCCAGGGCGTCGTCGTCGCTGCGCCCACATGCCCTCAACCCTCCCCCCGCTCCCACCCCTCTTCTGCCCCCCTCCAGCTGCTCTACGACACCTTCGCCGCGTTTGGCGTCATCGTCGCCACGCCCACATGCCCTCCCCCCTCCCCCGCTCCCACTCCTCTTCTGCCCCCCTCCAGCTGCTCTACGACACCTTCTCCGCGTTTGGCGTCATCGTCGCCACGCCCAAGATCATGCGCGACCCCGACACGGGCGTGTCCAAGGGCTTTGGCTTTGTGTCCTTTGACTGCTTCGAGGCAAGCGACGCGGCGATAGAGGCGATGAACGGGCAGTACCTGTGCAACCGCGCCATCGCGGTGGCCTACGCGTTCAAGAAGGAGTCCAAGGGTGGGCGCGCAGGGGTTGTGTTTAGGGGGGTTTGGGTGGTGTCGGGGCTTTGTGGGGGGGCCAAGGGAGGCGATGAACGGGCGGTACCTTTGCCATCGCGCCATCGCGGTGGCCTATGTGTTCAAGAAGGAGAAGGGTGGGCGGCGAGTGATCTGGGGTTTGGGAGGCGTCGGGGCGCTTGGTGTGGTGGGGTTTTGGCGGCTGCAGCCGGGCGCGGTGGGCGCACTTGGCTGCACGCGCGAGGTGGTGATTAATCGAGGGGGAGGTTGACTGGAGAGCACGGGAGAGCCTGGTTAAGGAGCATGGGAGGGCATCATTGGAATGCACGCTTTGTTGGACGGCAAGCGCGCAGCTTCTTCCACCTGAAATGCTCAAACCCTGGGCCGCCAGCATGGCGCGGGTTCCCCCCTCCTTGCCCACCCGTCCGCCCCTTGCCCGCTCTCCCCCTCTGCCCGAAAGGCGAGCGCCACGGCACCCCCGCGGAGCGCCTCCTGGCCGCCCAGAAGCGCGCCAAGCAGCAGGCCCAGAGCCGCCCCAACACGCTCTTCGCGACGGGGCCCCGCCAGCAGCCGCAGCAGCACTTGGCCGACGGCGCGGGGGCGGGGTCAGCAGAAGAGGACCCGGACCGGTGGCAGGAGGACGAAAAGTACCGCTGGCCGGAGCAGGACGAGCTCTGATGGTGATGCCATCGCCGCCACTGCGTCACGAGCTGTCCCGCCTGCCCTTGGTGGTGCTGCGCCAGCCTGCCTGGTGCTTGCTCGCCCGCCGTGCCTCCTTTGCCCTTGGGCCTGGTCTGCCGCGGGCATGGGCGGGCCATGGCCTGCAACCCCGCTCCTCCCCCGTCCTTGCCTGTGCTGGTAAAACGACTCTCAAGCCTGGCTTTCCCAGCCGTTGCGAACCGCTCGCCCCAAGTCGTGGAAGCCCTGCAAGCGTTTCAGCCTCCGTGCGCAAGCGGCACGACGCGCCAGGCGTTGATCTGCATGGCAGTGTGAGTGCCGCAGCCTGTGGTCAATGCCATGGACGCCAACGGCACACGGAGGCAGGCAATGGATAGCAGTGCAGTTCAGACGCCGCATCTCCAGGTATTCCCACTGGACGGCTTGGCGGGCTTTATGGGTGGGGCGGCGCAGCGGGGGCCGTGAGCGCACGGGCGGAATGCGAGCGCTCCGGTCGGCGACGGAGCGCTTTGCAGAAAGCGGCCTCGAGGCGGCGTGCGACGCGCTCGGGGCGGCGGCGCCGGGGCAGACCGCAAAGTGGCTGGAGGCTTGCGTGCAGCTGCTGGAGAGGCGCTGAGCGGCGGCGGCGGCGCTGGCGGCACGGCTTGCTTGCGAAGGGGTCAGAGGCGGGCATACGGTGTTGAGAGGCGAGCGGCGTCGGTGCGTTGAAGGGGGCGGAGCTGGGATTTTGAGTTCCAGGATCAGTAGTTGCCACACCCATGCGTGGTGTGTACACTAACTGGGCTCTTTTGCGGTACGCGCTGGCAGCTGGTGAAT
Organism: Messastrum gracile; assembly: GCA_008037345.1. Lineage (NCBI taxonomy): Eukaryota > Viridiplantae > Chlorophyta > Chlorophyceae > Sphaeropleales > Selenastraceae > Messastrum > Messastrum gracile. The sequence goes on along the minus strand of VIYE01000062.1, from coordinate 10,550 downwards.
CATATGGACTCAGCGGTGTTTGACGGCGCCCCAGGCGGCAGCAGAGCTCCAGGGCCTCAGGGGCGGCCACTGAGAAAGAAGTGGGAAGGGGTTGCGAGATGTCAAATGCTCCACAGCTGGGCTGTCAAATCCGCCTCGGAGAAGGCCTAAGCAAGAGGGGCATGTGCACTGCTTCCAAATGCCCTTGTGCAAGCACTTGTGCACTGTCAACTGGCCAAGCCAACGGGTTGCCTGACGTGGTAGCAGTGAGCCCAAGTTCTGCAACGCGCTGTGGTGACAGAACATCTACTCTTACAGAAGGGGAATTCCGCTGCCGGTCAGCGTTGTGAGCAGCGGCCGGGCGCGCGCGGTCTCAGCGCGCACCCGGCTGTTGCTGGGCAAGGGCGTGTAAGAGGCTCTGACAGCACAGGTCAACTCAACACACACATCGGGGGTAAGACCACCGGCTGTAAAGATGTGCCTTACCTGCGCACACACAGGAAAAACGCTACCCCGGCCGGAAAGCGGACAGCAAAATGGGCAGCCCCTTTGCCAGAGCACAAGACACGAATTCATCACTTGCCGTAGTCGCGGGCGCCGAAGATGGTGGAGCCCACGCGCACGTTGGTCGAGCCCATCGCGATCTGAGGCCAGGGGTGGGGGCGAGTGGGAGAGGGGGCGCATGGCTGAGGTGGGGCGCCACACACGCAGAAGGCCAGCCGGGTGTTCACGCTGGCGCGTCCCAAGTTGGACGCACTTGCATTATTCACGAATGCATGTGAACTAAGGTGCTCATGCACACACGCACGCACACGCTTGGATGCCCAAAGGGAGAAAGCAAACGGGCCACAGGCCCGGGCACAACATGTGCCCTGCCTCACCGCGGCCTCGAAGTCCCCAGACATGCCCATGGACAGCTCCAGGTCCTCCGGGGCCAACCCCAGCTCTGCCGCAACAGCGTCCCTGTGTTCGGGGGGTGGTGGGGCGGCGCGGCGGCGCAGAAGCGGGCGCAGGAACACCGAGCGGTGTGAGCGTCTGAGCGAGTGCGCGGCTGCAGGTATGGCTGCCACAGGGCCGCGCCACCGCCTGCAAAGCCGCAAGGCTGTGGGTCGTTTGAGCATGCCCACCCAGCCCCCAGAATGCCTGCCCCTTCCTTCAAAGCCGGCCCCCGGGGCGCGGCGCACCTGCACTTGGCCAGGCACTCGAAGTTCTCCGGCCTGGATGAGTAATCGGGCATGCCTATCGTCATTAGGCCGGCCAGCCGCAGGTGCGGGCACGCGCGGGCGATGTGGACGGCGAGCGGCACGACCGCGTCGGGCTCCGCGCCGTGCTTCGACTCCTCTCCGCTGGTGTTGACCTGCGCGCGCCGGGCGGGCATGTAGGCAGGTGAGGCGTGCAGTTTTACCCAGAGTGGTGCGGCTTGCTTGTGCCCCTGGGCCGCAATCATGCCATGGCTGCGCCCCTGGCAACTGCCTCCAGCCACCTCCGTGCAGCCCGCCGGGGCCAACCACCCTCGCGCACCTGCACCGCCACGGCCAGCGGCTCCGTCCGGCCCGCGCCCGCCGCCGCGCGGTCTAGCCGGTCGGCCAGCTATGAGTTACAAGGGGAGGGGGGCGCAAGGCATAGGGGTGGGCGCGGGCGGAAAAGGGGCAGGGCCCAAGCGGCGCATGAAGGTGAGGCCGCCAGCCGCAAGCATGCGCCAAGCAGGACGGCGGCCCTTCAGTCCCCAGCGACCATTTGTGACCACCCCCAGCGCCCCCCGCCAGGGTCCATGCCCTCCCGGGGCCCCCCCACCTTTGCGCTGTCGACGGTCTCCACCATGGTCAGCCCGGGCACACCCTCCACCAGCGCCTTGACCTGCAGAGTATAGTTGGGAGGGCCGGGGGTTTTGCGGCAGGCTGCTGGCCAGAAAAGCGGGCGCACGCGCAGGGCAGTGGGCGTGGGCGTGCAGGGGCCCGGCCGCTGTGACAAGCGAGCCTCCAGCTCAGAGCTCCTCTAACGGCAAAAGCAGAGCAGACGTGCTCCACGCTCCCGCCAAGCCGCCGCAAGCCCGCATGCCGTGCTTGCAGCCCAGTGCGCCGCCCGCACGCCTTGTTGGACTGCAGGTGGCCGATAAAGTGCCACTGGATATCGCTGGGCAGCTGGGGCGCCTTTTCCAGGAGCTCCTGCGGGGGTGCAGGGAGGTGGCGTTTGGGGAAGCGGGTTGATGGGTCACAGGCAGGGCAAACGGCGGAGCCAGCGACAGGCCGGGGCAGGCCGCTTGGCTGAGGCCACCGCAGCCCTAGCGTCAATAAGAAGGGTCAAGCGGCAGCAGGCAGCGCCCCTCCCATACCCGCCCCATGCATCCGCCGGCCTGGTCCGCTGCAACGCGTGCTGCCGCGCTCGCCTGCACGTAGTTCTCCCCAAACACGCGGTGGCCGGCGTCGTAGGCCTCGCGCACCGCCTCTGCGGGCTTGGTCTTGCTGACCGCCACGAGCCGCGCCTTGTTGTGGAAGCGAAAGGGCGGGGGCGAGAGTGCAGTCGTGGGCCAGCGCGTTTGAGCGCCGCGCAGCGGGCGCAGCGCGCGGCCCGACGCCTTGCGCTGCGACCCGCTCGCCGCTCGCCGGCCCCACTGCACCACCCCATTGCAATCACCTCAGTCTCACCCATCACTCACCGGCTTGCCACCCCGGCCGGCCTTGCTGCTGGCGAGCTCCACCCGCTGGGCCACCTCCTTCAGCGCCTGGGCCACGCCCCGCTCAGTCCCCGCGCTGGTGGCCATTGCGAAGACCCGGTGGAAGCGAGCGCGCGAGAGCAGCGCTGCCATGCGGTCTTCTAGATCAGTCCGCGGCCCAGGATAGCGTCCTTGCTTCTCAGGGGCGTTGGTTGGATGATGGAGATGCAATTGGGGCCGGGGCGGGGAGGCGGGAGGGGCGAGGGCGGTGCTGCGGCGACTGTGCGGTGGCGGACTGCGGCGCGGCGGCGGGCGACATGGCACATGGCTGCTTGCGACCAGGACCCGCTACGAGCTCATGTTGTTGCTGAAAGGGACGCATTTCATGTTGAGAGCGAACTGCGGCAATGTGGGTGGGTTGGTTCTGCTGCTGCCCATAGGCGGCCAACCAAGTGAGGCGGTCAGCTACGCCGCCAGGCAACATTGACCCGAAGCAGGAAGTGCGGCAGTGCCGCACCTGCACCGGACTGCCTGGACTGGCAGTGCAAAAGCATGCTCGCGCGGTGGCAAAGCACGCGCGGGCCTCAAAGCCGTGAGGCGGGGTTGCGTGCAGGATGGATTGTGACACAAGGACACAAGTGGCCTCGTGGCGGTGCCTCCACCTCCACCGTCCGCACCCTTGCAAGTGAACTGATGAAGGCATGCCCGCGAGATCCCTACCACGGGGTGCCACAGACAGAGCGCTGCGGCCGCCATTACGGGTCACCTTGCGGCGGCGGGAGTAACCCTGGTCGGCAGGGCTGCTTTCAAGCTTCTGCAGGAGCCACTGCCGGCCTTCCGCCGCTGCCGCCGGTAACTTGCTCCTCCAGGTTGGACGGCTGCCGCCCCTGGCGTCTCCCCCTAAGCGTGACGTGTGCGATTCAACCCAGCTAGCAGGGCCTGCCCCGGCTGCAAGCAGCCCCTGCTCGCGACGGCCCCGCCCGCGTTGAGCGATATCTGCTACCCTGAAGCACCCAGGGCAAGCACGGATGAGCTCGGAGCGGCCGGCGCCACGTTGCGTCCGCGTGGCCGTGCCCACACAATGGGGACAAGATGTCCCAGACCACGGACGGGGAGGCGTGAGTCCGGCTGGGTGCGCGGCGGCGGTCACCGCTCTCGGCGTGGAGCCCAGCGGGGCCACTAATGAATCGGCTCCAGCGCTTCCTGCTCCGCCTTATCACCTTGCCATTCCCTTCTTAGTAGGAGCGAACTTTAAACGCATAGAAATACATCAACTGGCTCCTTCCGCCCGTCCCGAGTCTGCGGGATCAGAGGCTGCCCCGGGCTCTTTCAGTTCTACAATGGGTTGCAGCCTGTCCATGCCGCAGCTTGAGGAAGAGGCCAGCGGCGGGAGCGGCACGCGGGGGCGGCACTCGGCTCCCTGCCCGCCGTCCTCGGGAGCCAGGGATCCCGCCGCGCCTGCACCAGGACCGAGTGTGCCCCTTGTGGCCGCTGCACTGGCGAGCAATGACGCCAAGGTGCAGACGTGGCTCGAGGCGCAACCGGCCTCGGCAAGGGTGACCGCGGTGAGAAGGGCGGTGTAGGTACGACTAATCTTGCGAAATTTGGGCAGGGAAGCCGCGTGCTCCCCTGCCTGCTCTGCCCTGCTGGAAATTCCAGCACCGCATGGGCGTGCTATTGCATTGTCAGCAGCAGGAAAGGCTGAAACCGGAACCTGCCCCACACGCATCACAGGGCCCCGGCATCGTCGGCTGCGGCGTGCGCCCGGCGGGCTCCCTTCCCGGCGCGTCTGCGCCCAGCAAGTGGAGCAGCAGCGCCCCGCAGCCGCCGCCGGCCGCCGTGCTGCACTCCAAAGAGAGGCCCGCCTTGCGCGGCAGCGGCCGGGCCAGGCCCGGCCAGGCTCTGGCTGCCGGCATGGGCGGCGGCGGCAGCAGCGGCGGCGGCGCGCTCGAGTCCGCCTCCTGGTCCTCATCTTCGAGCCTGGAGGTGCGAAAGGCTTGGCCCTGTGCTCACTGGCAGCGCATTCACGCGCAAAGGCTCCGTGCCTCCAGTCCGGCCAGCTTGTTCAGACTGCATGCTCGCCTGTATGCGCGCTTGGGTTGGGAAGGCAGGTATTGCTTTTTGCTGGGAATGCCATGCGCGCTCCACCCAGGATGTCGCTGGCCTCTATCTTGCCGGCCTCCTTTGTGGAGCAGGGCTGCTCCAAGGCAGATTCAGGACTTGAAGCCAGCGGCGCTGGCTGCAGCGACACCAGCCCCGTTGGCTGCTGCCAGTCGCCGCCGCCGCTGCCACCGCAACACCACCAGCGGCTGCAGCAGCGGTGGCTGCCCATCAACCACGGCCGTGCTGCGAACTGCGAAGGAGCTGGTGCCGGTGCCAGCAACGACGCCTGGGCAGTGGTTTTTGCTAGCCGCTGGCAAAGGGAGGCTGTGGCAGTCAAGGTCAAGTTTTTCAAGGACGGCACACGCACTGCGGTAAGCATGCAGGCGACACGGCGATGCACGCTGGAATCATGCATGCGTCATAGGGCGGGGCAGAGGTGGGCTGGCCCGCTTCCAAGCAGGACGGCCGTCCAGGCGGCGCATGCATGCATCCGTGCTGGCATAGAGGCTAGAAAGTCGTCTGCATGTGGGTTGCAAGAGGGCCCGGTCCTGGGGGACGTCTCGCCTCTTACAAACATACCTTTCCCCCGCATGGGTTGCACAATCCTCGCACCGGCCAGCGCCAGGAGCGCCTGGCCGAGATGGCGGTGCTGTTGTCGGTGCGCCACCCCTCAATCGTCCGCGCCTACGAGGTCCTACTAGACCTGGCGGCGCCATCCACAGGTGCGCGCTCTTCCCAGCGGCCCGCCGGCAGCGGGCCGCGCATGTGGCATGCCTGCTGCGAGCGCCACCACACATGCTCGCGCTCCGGGTCAAAAGCACATGCTTTTACAGGGCCGGTCACGTCGGCGCCCTCATTGTCCACCCATCTCATCATTGCCAACCTCTCATGCCACCAATCTCGCTGGCCGGCCACAGCTGCCCGCACCCGTTGCAGTGCTCTGCCGCATGCATGGCCGCGCAACTCAGCCGCCCTCGCACACCCCAAACCATGCACATACATCATGGCAGGTGGCCTGGACAGCACCTACCGGCGGCTTGCGGTGGGAGAGCCGCCCCTGGAAGGCGAGGTGGCGTGCGACATGATCATCATGGAGGTGCGGGGCGATGGGGCGATGGGGCGATGGGGGGATGGGGCGATGGGGCGATGGAGCGATGGGGCGATGGGGCGATGGGGCGATGGGGCGATGGGGCGATGGGGCGATGGGGCGATGGGGCGGTGGGGCGATGGGGCGATGGCAATGTGCGGTCCGCCTTGTGGATCAGCTGTCGTGACTTGCCAGCGCAGTGGGAGGCTCCTGCAGCTGGTGCCGGCAGCCCAGACCAGCCACGAACACAGGCAGAGGGTGCTACCTTTACCACGCCTGCGTTTGCGACGCAACAATTCCTGATTGCATGCAGCGACCACATGGGCACATGCGCAAGCAATTGCGTAGCGGCGGGGCGCCGCGCTTATACCCACGGCATGGCAGCACATGCACAACTGGCACTGACTTATGCACACACGCGCGCGCACGCGCATGCCGCCTTGTTGCCGCGTTTTTTGGCTGGGCCAGCTCTGCGACCTGGGGTCGTTGGAGAGCGCGCTCGAGCTCGGCTACGCAGTCCCTGCCGTCGCTGCTGGCGGCCACGGCAGCCCCTCCGTGGCTGCCCAGCCCGTCGGGTTGCCCGACGTGCTGCACGTGCTGGTGGACACCGCTGCGGCGCTTGAGTGCCTGCACAGCATGCACCTGGTGCGGGCCTGTTAGGCTGGGTTCGGCCAGTGCAAGTAGGCCGATGCATTGAAATTACCATTTCTTTCAGCACCACCTGCCCAAATATCCTCTTACCGCCAGTCGTCTGTTGGCTGCCCGGCTCTGCCCCTCGTGTGTGAGCATCCGCATGGCCCCCCCTACTCTTGTCCACTCCTTCCTTCATGTGTGGGGCCCCTGCCCGGCCCAGCAGCCACCAATGTAGCCGCGCCGTCCCGCCCACCCCCACCCCCACCCCCACCCCCACCCGGCCACAGGCTCACGGCGGCGTGTCGGCTGCAAGCATCCTGCTGAAACGCGACCCCATCTCTCCTACGGGCATCCAGGGGAAGGTGCGCGTAGCCGGCATGGGGTCTTGCCAGGTTATCGTCCGGCAAGGAGGGCTGGTGGCAGATTCCCCAAGCCTTGCCGTTTGTGCAAGCCTGCACACCAAACAAAAGGTGTTCCATGGACTCGCAACGGCGGGCTGCCAACGGCCTCGCATAACAAGAGTCTGTAGCGTATGTGCCTTACAACTCCCACATGCACGCGTTCTACCCCTGGTGCCTGTGGCATCCGCAGCTGGCCGGCTTTGGTCACTGCCGTGTCCTCAGCTGCGCAGAAGACAGCGGCGATGATGACTTCCCGGGCTTGGACGGCTCAGCCGCAGAGCAGGCCACCCGCGCGGGTGACGTTGGGGCGTTTGGTGAGCCTGCGCCAGTTTGGGCCACGGGCGGGGCCGCCACATTCATACACCCAAGCTTGGGCGCTCCTTTGATGAGCCATCATAAGTTGGGGGAGTTCAGCCGTTTGTCAAGTGCTCTGCCGCTTTCGAGGCCATGCAAAATCTCGACTCAGCATGTGCCCTATTTTCCTCTTCCCCACTCCCTTCTGCACCATGTACATCGCCACGCAGGAGCGCTCTTGCGCCTGGTCGCAACGGCGTGCGGCCCCCAAGCCACCAGCGCTGCAACCAGCCCCCGTGCCAAGGCACGTCTGTCCGGCAACGATGAGGACGCGAGCGTGCTGAGGCACGGGCTGGCGGCCCTGGCGGCGCTGTGCCTGTCGCCCAACCCATCCGCACGGCCGCCCATGGGCTACGTGCGGGAGCAGCTGGATGGCATCCTGGGCTGACCTAATCATATCAGCGGTCCACAGACACTGTGGCATGGGGCATGCACTGGTGCCCTGGCCACAAACAAACAGCAAGTGCAGTGGGCGTCCCAGCATTTGCGTGCCATGCGCAGCGTCCTCCAGATGTGCGTGGTTGCTGCAAACGTTCGCAGATTTCCTGCCTTTCAGTCCTCGAAACAAACAACCACACGACTTGTGCGGTTCGATGCCAGTGCCTCGTCATGATCTCTCATGTTGGTTCGCAATCATCCTTGCTGCAGCTTTTGACAAGCCTCGCCACCGCCGCCTGGTCTTGGCCCGTGAACGTTCCAGGCCCTGGCAAGGCTGAGGCTCCCGCCTTGCAGGCATTAATCGCTCATGCATGGAACCTCGCTGCAGTACGGCCCGGCCCCCTGTGGCCCGCTGTCCTGCAGCAAGCCCTCGTTTGACATACAGGCTCTTTTGACATTCAGCTTTCCACGCATGCAAGCGCTATCACCACAGGCTGCCTCATTTCCAGACACACGCTTGGGGGCGCCTTATTGCGTTCCTGCGATGTGCAACCAGCAGCCTGGGCGGTCGCAGCGTGCCTTTTACTTCACTTTAACACGCGGCATTTCAGGCGTTGCGATGCATGAATGCATCGCGGCTGCCAGCAGGCCGCGCTGCGGCAGAAGCAGAGTACACGCACACGCGCGCTTCGAAAGGCCGGTCCCAGCCGCGGATGGCTGTTCTGCCATTGCTCCTCGCAGACCCTCCCTTGGCCCGCCCATCCCCATCCGCGCCCCCAATGAGCAGCCAGCTTCATCAACCGCTTCTCTCCCCCCAATGCTCAAGCCCAGGCGTGTCTCCGCGCGTCTCTGCACCCCATCGCTGCTTGTGCCCACCCTCAACGCCTGCATTGCAGAGCCAGCTTGCCGGCCCCGATTGGCCGGCAGGTTCGGCGGATGTGACAACCGCATCAACCCACTGAATGTGGGCGCGGTTTCTTTGCTGGAACAAGCTCTGGCCTGAGCACACGCCACCCCAAGACCGTGGCTGTGGCCGCGGCGCCTGCACAACCCGGTATGTCCCCACAGCGTGCCGGCTCGCCCGCCGCAGTGGGGCCGGCGCGCCAGCTGCTCTGCGCCGGGTCGCCACTGCGCGCCCCGGTGCCGTGGCTGCGTGAGACCACTGCTTCTGGTGGCCTAACAACCGCACTAGGACCCTGCGACGTTGTTTGGCCGCAGTCCCCCTGCATCTCTTGCAGCAGGGCTTGGCCCCATCAGTTCTACAGCACGCCCTCTCGGCGGCCACCTCCCACCACGTCCTGCGCTGCAATCCAGCCGGCCAGCGGGCTAAGCCCCTGGCTGACACCTCAACACGCCCAAAGCAGCGCTGCAAACACGTGGTGCCGTGGCCCTCCCCATGCCACGTGTGCACGCCTGCCCCGTTGCCCCACATGCAAATGGATGTCCCACCCTGCCACCTGTTGAAGTTGCACTGCCGAGACCAGCCCAAGTAAGAGCCTTGGCGCATGAACGCTGATGGCGCACAGCCGGGCCTGCACTGCACGTGTGCGCCCTGACAGCAGCAGCCGCGGTGTTGTGCGCTGGCGGTGGCCGCACAAAGTGAGGCCGCCATTCCGCCTCCCGCACGCCGGCGGGCGGCGGCAGTCCGCCGCGGCACCGGGCGACGGCGGCCGCCCCGCAGCCGCCTACCCCGTAGCCCCTCCTGGGACCCTGACCAAACACACCACGTTGTGGCTTTTTTTGCGGCTTGCTACGCCGCATTTGATCTCCGGGCAGCGATCTCCGGCGCCAAAAGCATGTTGCAGGCTTTGTGCGAAGAGCTAGAATCGGATGCGGTCGTCCAGGAGGCATGCGACCGCCTCGACACCGCGGGGGTGCTGGCACGCAGCCGGGAGCTGCTGCGCAACGCACTGGCGTTTTGGCGCGCCGTCGACGCCGCCGCCGCCGGCGACGTCGAGGTGCGTGCTGAGCGGCTCGGCGATCGTCACGAATGGGGGCGGGCGGGAGCTCATTGTGTGGCCGTTGCCAGGGGCCCTCCAGATGCGTGTGTGGCGGCTGGTCGTTGCTCGCCCCTCTCCCATGCGCATGCAGCGTTCGATGCCGCTGCAGACCGACGCTGGTGACAGCTGTGTTCACCCTTGAGTCCATCAGACCGGCACACCCCCCACCATTGCAGGGCTGCGCCAAGGACGCCGCAGCCGCGGCCCGCGCCAAGGCCGAGGGCGCCGCCCACTTTGCCAAGGGCGAGCCCGCCGCCGCGGCCGATGCGTGTGGGCGCGCGCTGCGGCTGCTCCCTGGGTCGGACGCCGCCGGAGCGGCCGTGCTCCACTGCAACCGCGCGCTCGCGCTGCTCCAGGTGGCGGCGGCGGAGGCGGACGCGACCGCGGCACTCGCCCTGCTGCCCGACGGGGGCCCGCTGGCCGTCAAGGTGCGCCCTCAGAGAAAAGACTGGTAGCAAAAGCGGTTGGGGGGCTCGGTTGGGGGCAGCTCGCGCGGCTGCAGGGCCCTGTTTGTCGCCATTTGAACGCGCCGGCTGCCCGCGGCGTTCCTGTCGGGCCCAGTCCGGCGCGGGCGCCTCTTCCACGGCACTTAGTCGTGCCCCGGCCCTGCCTGCTCGGGCTCCGCTCCCACCGCTTCCCTCCCCGCCGCCCCTGCTGCCCCGCCACGTGGCAGGCCCTGCACCGCCGGGCGACCGCCCGGAAGCTGCAGGGTAGCCGGGCCGCCGCCGTGCGCGACTGCCGGGCCGCCCTCGAGCTGCTGCAGGCGCCGGCGGGCGGCGAATGGGCGGGGGCGGCCGCGCCGGCGGGGGCCGAGGCCGTGGGTTTGGCCCTCCAAGACGAGCTGGCCGGGTTGGGGGTAGGTGATGAGCCGGGTCAGGGCAGCATCCAGGCGGGGCCGGGCCAGGGGTTGGGGCCAGAGGCCCCAGCGGCAGCGAAAGCAGCGGGTTACGCGCAGCAGCAGC
>VIYE01000061.1:0-13324 GCA_008037345.1 Messastrum gracile | reverse complement strand
CGGCGCAGCTGGCGGCGCAGCTGACGGCAGCGGCGGCGCCGCCGCCGCTGCCGTGACCGCCGCCGCGGCCACTGGCGCCACGTAGCCGGGGTCGCCCGGCCGTGGAAAGTTGAGCTTGGCCTGGCTGCATTGAGTGGGTGGGCGGGTGGGTGGGTGGGCATGTGGGTTGCGAGCAATGGAGCGGGCGTCTCAAGCGCCTGGCGGTGTGGGTGGGTTGCAGCTCATGCAGGGCCAAGGACAGCGGTTGGCCAACTTGCGCGCTGCGGCCCCGCCTCGTTTGCAGTGCGCAGGCCAGCCCATTGGTCCATCAAAACATCAAGGCGCCAGCTCGCCCAGGCACGCGGCCCCTGCCGCCCAGGCCCGACATACTCACGCGCCGCGCAACACCCGCGCCCGCGCGTCGTAGGCGCGCGCCGCTTCCTCCTCGCTGTCGTGGGAGCTTCTCTCGAGCTTGCCGGTGGCGGAGTTGAGGATCTTCATGCGCCACTTCTGGACATCCTTCCTCCAGCTCACGCCGCGGTAGGCGCTTCCCGCGCCCCGCGAGAAGGTTTCCGCCGCCACCCGGAACTCGGCCAGCAGCTGCTCAAGCGTCATGCCGTCCAGGCGGGCGCGCTCGGCGGGCGTCAGGGGCACCTCGCACGCCGCCGAGGCCGCGGGGCCCCTGACCATGTGGACGAGCCTTTATGTTTTTTGGGGAGAGGTGGAGGAGGGGGCAGGGGTTGGAACGGGATGGTGTTGTTGTTGTTGGTGGTTGTGGTGGCGGCGGCGGTGCATCCGGCTGTCTGACAACATGTCCCACCAGCGGCTGCCTCAAGCTGCATAGCACCCAAGCAGCACGTGCTGGGGGTCAGCTGCCTCTTCGCTGCCAAAGCACCGCCGCCGGCACGTCCACAGCGGCACAGACGGCACGCAGGCCCATGCGGCCCATGCCGCCGCAGCTCCGGCGCACCAAGCGAGCTGGCGGGCGGCCTCTTCCTGGGTGTCGCAGTAGTTGCCATAGATGTTGCCGCCGCTGTCACCTCTCAGCTCCGACCTCCACTTTTGCTTGCTCTTGTGCCAGTAGACACCCTTGTACCGCCTGTGTTTGAGAGGGTGTGTCTGTGAGCGGAAGGCACGATTTCCCACCATTGCCTGCGCAACTGCGCCATCCGCCATCACCGCATGCAGGCCGTCGCTGCGCGTCCAACGCCCTGCGTTGACAAGTCAGACGAGGCCGCCCCACGCACCTCGGGCTGGGCGGCCCGCCGCCGCCGCCGCCCTCCGCCATTGCCGCCGCGAGGCGCACGGGCTGCCGCTGCCGTTGCCGCCTGTGCAGTATCGCTGTCTTTCCTAGATAGGCTCAGCAGGCCCAGGGGGACGCGCGTGAGGCTAGATCGATCTGGCCCGTCCCGCCTAAACCTACGGGGAGCAGACACGGCATGAAACGTGATAGTGGTAGCACATACACAACCTGGGGCCTGCAACTGCCCGCGAAGCGCCCCGTCACCGCCGGGCCGCGAGTGCCGCTTCATTACAGCGCCCGTGCTACCGCCGCTACCGCCGCGTCGCGTACACGTTGAACAGGCCCGTGCCCGCCAGCGCGGGCTCCTGCTCGGCCGCCGCGCGCGTAAACCCACCCGCTCCCCGCAGCAGCGCCACGACGGCCGCAATCCCGCCGCTGCCCCCATCCGCCCCGACGCTGCCGGGCTCGCCCCTCCTGCTGCCATCGCGCTCGCCGCCTCCATCGCCGCCGCCGCGTTTGTCGTGCACCTCTACCGCCGCCTGCTCCACGCGAAGCCAGTCCCCTGCGCCCAGCCCCCGCAGCACCGCCAGCTCAGAGCGTTCCACGTCCACCTTGAGAAGGCCGACGCGCCTGGAGTGATTGGGGGATTTTATGCATTTGAAGGTTTTGTAAGAATCAGAGGGGGAGGGGCACGGCGTGTGTGCGGCCACAGCAACCGCACAATTACCCCCACTCCGACAACCTGCACCCCCCGTCAACCCCGGTGCTCACTCGACGCCCATTTCCCGCAGCAGCTCCCCCAGCGCCACCAGGCGGCACCTCACGGTGCGGCGCGCGCCCATGAGCACGGCCCTTACGTAAGCCCGCGACAGCGCCCCCAGCGCGGCGCGCCCAAAGGGCAGCGCCTGCAGCGCCGCCGCGGCCGGCAGCTGAGGGGAGAGGGGGCGGCGGCGGCAGGGGGAGGGCAGGGTTGGGGGCGGGCTGCGAGGTGGTTTGTTACGGCTTCATCGTTGGGGCGTGGACCTGCATGGCAACGCCGTCGCAAGGGCGTCTCCTTTGCTGCGCCCCCCTTCTCCTTCCCCCTCTCCCCCTCCTGCCCTGCCTCCCCCTCCCCGTTCCCACCCTCCCAGGACCAGGAGCCCCGCGCCCCACCAGCAGGCGCTCGACCAGGCCCACGGGCGCATCCGCAGCCGCCAACGCCGTGGCCGTGCTCGTCCCTCCGCCGCCGCCGCCATCGCCACTGCCGCCGCCGCCAAGCCCGCCGCCGCCGCCGCCGCCGCCAGTGTTGGCCCCCATCGCCGCTATGCGTGCCGCTATGTAGGCTTCCATGTCGGCCTCGGCCCCGGTCTCATCTGGTGCCATGGTGGACCAGCCCGATGCTCTGGGGGATGGGGAGTTCACATGGGGGCGGGTGGTTGCAATTGGTTTGCGTAAAGTCGTATTGTGCAATTCTGAAGGGGGGATGCAGCGTCGCCTGACGGCCTCAATTGCTGCCACGCTCTGCTGGGACAAGGCAGAGCGAGGGTGCAGGGGCCGGGCCGCCTTGGCAGGCGCCCAGCACGCACGTTGTGCACTCAGTGAGGATCAAACAGCTCAAGCGTGCGCCTTCCCCACTCCAAGGCCCGCCGCGCCAGCCTTTGGTGAACAGTGAACTCGGCCTCCCGGCAGCTCCCGCCCCCCGCCGCCGCCCAGCGCGCACGATCAGCGAGCGGCCAAACAGTCCCAGGGCGCCCCACCCTACCTCCCCAAGGCCCCCCTCACCGCTCGTAAACAGTAAATTCAGCTTCCCGGCAGCTTCCGTCCCCCGCCGCCGCCTCGACCACCTCAATGGGTGCAGGCAGGGGGCCGCCCCGCGCCGCACGCCACGCGGCGTGGCGGGCCGCGTTCTCGCGGAGGGCGGCGGCGGCGGCGGGGATGGGCTCGAGGCAGATGACGCGGCCGCTGGGGCCGCAGGCCTTTTTTGCATGTGGGGTGGGGTGGTTGTGGGGGTACAGCAGGGGTTGGGGGGGTGTGCGCTAAGGGGGGGATTGCATGGCGTTGGTAAGAATGCAGGATTGGGTTTTGCACATGAGTTCGAATGGGCGAGCCGCATAAAAAATACGCAGCTGCGGGCACCGCGCGTGTCGACAAATGCATGGTCCACACAAAACTGCCACCCATTTGGCATCGCGCTGCGCACCTCGGCCGCGGCCATCGCAAACAGGCCCACGTTGGAGCCCACGTCCACGACGGTGTCCCCCAGCCGCAGTTCCACCTGTGCTTGCCGATTGGAGGGGAGGGTGGCATGTGGGTGCACCCTGTGGCGCGTGCAGGCTCTGTCAACCAAATCCTCCCCGCTGTTCAGCCCCTGACAAACCCGCTGCCCCCACCCAGCCCTCTCCCAACCACTCTCGCGGCCCCACCCCGTGGCGCATGTAGACGCGGTCCACCCAGTGCTCTTGGCGGGCTAATTCCCCCACCCGTGGCTGAGTGGCAGCCACTCCCAAGTTGTGCCTCCCGAACCGCTCTTCCTTGCACCCCACCCCCCTGCTGCGCCCACCCCATGTTTCATGTAGACGCGGTCCACCCAGTGCTCCCGGTAGAAGAACAGCGCCTCGTCGGCGGTGGACGCGTGCCTGCATGGGGATGGGGGTGCGCTATGGGGGCCGTCAATTGCGCACGGGGCTCCGCTGTCAACCAGAGGGCTCCGCTGCCGACCAGAGGGATGTGCCATCGGCCAGAGGGCGCCAAGCCTTGCTGCAACATGGCTTGGTAGCGAGCTGAGCAGGGAAACAGCGCTCGGTCTGTGCGTGGACGGCTGCGGTGGCGACGGCGGTCCGCAACGCACCGGATCGTCAGCCCGTTGGGCAGCGTGACCTCGCCCCCGGCTCTGCAAGTTGGAAGAGGGCGTCGTGCTCTTGTCGTTGGCGCCCGGCCCGTCCTGTTCGGGCCACGCGGTGGTGCGTTCGAGTGCCTGGACGTGATCATCGTGTGTGGATGCCCTTCAAAACATGCATACGCATCGTAACTTTCCTCTCAGCATCGCCCATTGGCCTGGGAGCACTGCATTGAGCGGAGCCAGACTTTCCTGCTCCCCTCAACTCCGACACCCCAGCTCCTCCCGGCCTGCGACCAGCGCAGGGGTATCACGGCAATGGTGCTGACCGGATGGCAGGTGCGGCGGGGCGGCGGGTTGTGCATGCGTGTGATGCGGGCGCTAGCGTGCGCGTGCGTGCTGCGGGCGCCTGGGCCGCCGGGAGCCATACACCCGCAGACAAGAGCGCCCCCGCCCCCGCTTGGACCCTCTCGATCCACACCAGACAGCGCTGGTGGTGGCGGGCGCCGTGGTCGGCGGCGGCGCGCTGCTGTGGCCGCTCGGCATCTGGTGGGTGGGCACGCGCACGGCTGTGAAGCGGGCTTGCGGGAAGCAGGCGCAGCGCCCCAGCAGAGCGCCCCAGCGGGGTTCGATGCTCTGCAATGCCCCGCGGCTTCGTTTTGGGGGCGCCGCTCCCGCCGCCCACCGCCCCGCTCGTGCGCCAACGGGTTGCTCTGTGCTGTCTTCAAGGGGGCTGCGGGTCCTCACATCGCATGTGCATTGCTGTCCGCGCCCGTGCCTGGTGTTTCGTGTGCCCTTTCTCCAGCCCTCGCCCCCTCGCTGCTGGCCCCTCCAAAAGGTACGAGGTCCGAAAGTGTGAGAAGCCAAAGTACGCCGTCATAAGGGCGCTGGCCAGGTGGGTGGGGGCAAGTGGTGTGTGTTTGGGGGGGGGGCTGGGCCGTGTCTGGAAAGGTGCGGATGGGGCTGGGGCCTGGGGAGGGGGGGCCGATGGCGGACTCCTGCGTGGGGGTAGGCCACTTGTTCGCAATCCCCCTGCCACCCTATAGCCAATTGGCACACACCGCTGACAAACACGTGTCACCTCGCCCCCTTGGCCCGCCCCGCCAGCACCGCGGCCGACCGAAAGCGCTTCCGGCTGGGCTGGGGGCAGGCGGCGGAGCTGCGGCGGTATGCCCCAATGCTGATTGCGGAAGTGGAGGTGGAGGGCACAATGCGGGTGAGCGCGCGCGGCAGTCCCTTTGGACCGTTGGAGGGCAGGGCCGCACGAGCACGGGTGCTTGAACTCAAAACATTTTGGAGGGGGCGGGGGCCGCAGGCACCAGGCTGGGTTGCGCGCTCGCCCGCGGCGCCCCTGTCATGCAGAATTGCTGTTAAAGGTGGTACAAGCAGGCTGCGCCCCACCCCATATACCCCAACCCTGCAGGAGGCGTCCTCTGCGGGCTTCCGCAAGATCGCGAAGTTCATCTTCGGCGGCAACACCAAGGCGAGCTTTGCGGAAGGGGTGGGGGGTGGGGCGACTGGGCCTGGTCAGTTCAATTCAAGGCCCCTCCCAGCAGCCCTGACCAGCACACCCTGCTGCCCGCGTTAAAGTGTGCGTTGCCGCCGCTTCTTGCGTGGCTGTGACACCCGAGCGCCCTTCAACCTCTCTGCCGCACACCCAACCCAGCCTCTCATGCTCTTTTCACATCTCCACACCCACCCCTCCGCGGCAGGCCGACGGCGAGGGCAGCGCGCCGGTGGCGATGACGTCGCCCGTCCGCCAGGAGCTGGTGGAGAAGGTGCGGGGAAGCTGGCGGGGCGGTTTTGGGGGGCGCGGTTGACGAGGGGCGTGCAAGCTGTGGGGGCCGAGGGTATTGGAAAGTCTGCGACGGGACGGAAGCAGGATCGCCGAGCCTTGGGGAAACAGGAGCGGCGCACACCTGCCTAGCACTCCCGCCCCTCGCCCGCCTGCCTCCCCACTGCACAGCGCGCCTCCGAGCCCATCGCGATGACGTCACCGGTGGTGCGCCCGGGATTTGTGGGCCGAGTGCAGTGCAGTGTGGGGGACGCATGCGCGCCTCGGCCTGCGTTGAGGGCTTGCAGCCCCAAACCCCACGCCACCCCTCCTTTACAGCCACAGCTCATGCCCAAACCCCATCCCGCTGTATCCTCCCGGAACCCCCAGGTGATGGAGATGGCGGGCACGGAGGCGCTGGGCCCCGACGCGCGGGGCACCGTGCGCATGGCCTTCGTCATGCCATCGTGAGCGCTGGGGCTGCGGGGTGCAGAGAGAAGCGCCACAAACGGGGGGGGGGGCCAGCGGATGTGACGGGCTCGCGGTGCTGCTCTCCCCAAGCATGTAAAGCATGCCTACTCGCCCCTCTCCCTGCCCCCCCATATGGCCCACGCAGCAAGTACACCAAGGACACCCTGCCCCGCCCCAACGACCCCAGCGTGGAGATCAAGGAGGTGGGGATGTGAAGAAAATGGGGGCAGATGTGTGTCAAGGATTTCAGGAGATGGGTTGATGCAGCGTGGAGATCAACTTGTGGGGCCGCGGAAAAAACGGGGAGCGGACGGTCTGTTGGGGGCCCAGCCATGACGAAGGACTTTGCTCGGGGGAGAGGCGATGAAGGCGACCTAAGCCGGGCTCGTCTGCAGCTGACTGTGCGGTGGCTAACGCCCGGCTCCTCCCTAACCTCCTTATCGGCAGGTCCCGGCCCACACCATGGCGGCGCTCACGTTCCGCGGCCACATCCGGGACCGCGCGGTGGTGGAGGCCAAGAAGCAGCAGCTGCTCGACATCATGAAGGCGCGCATCGATGGTTTTTTTGGGAGGGGGA
This sequence comes from Messastrum gracile, assembly GCA_008037345.1. Taxonomy (NCBI): domain Eukaryota; kingdom Viridiplantae; phylum Chlorophyta; class Chlorophyceae; order Sphaeropleales; family Selenastraceae; genus Messastrum; species Messastrum gracile. The sequence goes on along the minus strand of VIYE01000061.1, from coordinate 6,465 downwards.
GGGCTGTCAGGGCCCCGCGTATGCTGGGGTCAAGGCCAGGGTTTGGGGGCTGGGGCGGGGCGTGCCGTTGGGCCCTGTTGCCCTGGCGGAGTGGCATGGTGGAGGCCAAGAAGCAGCAGCTGCTGGACATGATGAAGGCACGCTGAGATGGGGGCCGCTTGGTGGGGTTCTGGCCAAAGTTCGGGGGTTGGGGCGTGTTTTGCTGTTGCTGCTGGAAATGATGAAGGCGTGCACCTGCCTGTTTGGCGTATTGCCATGGTGGCGAAGCAGCACAGGTGGAGCAAACGCCCTCGTCTCCCGTCGCGTGCCCCCGCCCCACCACTTGAATGCACGTCTCCAGGCCGAGGGCCTCACCCCGGTGGGCTCGCTGGTGCTCAACCAGTACCACCCGCCCTTCACCTACGGCATCCAGGCAAGTGGGCAGGCGTGCGGGATAAGGGGAAAGTGGGGACGGGGCAGTGAGGGGGTGGGGAGCGCGGCACGAGGGGGCGGGGCACGCCACGCCTCCCTGAAGCGCCCGCCCTTAAGACAAACCGTCATCTTCTCGGGTTCTATTCATGTGAAGGACCCGCCCTCACCCCCCCCCCCACACACACACATACACACACCGCTTGCTCATCTCTCAACACCTCCCGCCCTCAGCGCGTCAACGAGGTCTCCTTCCGGGTCCAGGACGACGCCGACGGCGCCCCCGCCACTGCCAGCTGATGTGCCTTGCCGCCGGTGCGCGAGGTCTCCGGCACACATGCCCACGAATGGTCCCGACGGCGCGCCCGCCGCCGCCAGCTGGCGTGCCGGACTGCAGACAGACCGGCGCCATGTCTGCTGTTTGGGACCGGTGAATGACGCCGGTGGCGCCCATCGTCAGCTGATCTGGCGCGCTGGCCCATGCCTGCCGCCCGCGGTCGCCACCGTCGCGCCCGCTTCCGGTGCGCAGACTCTTGCGTGCAGGGCCGCCTCCCCAAATGGCGCCACTGGCACGCCTCCGTTGCACATACACCCCGCGGGGTATGCCGGGCCCACATGCGCCCTGGCCCCCCTGTCACATGTATCGATGCACACAGCCCCCCTGCCTGCCGCTGAGCGCAGCGCCCGCCTCTGGGTGCCAACCGTCTCCAGGCGGCCCGGCCCAAGCTGCCCCGTGACCGTTTCCCTGCCCTCCTGTGCCCCGCCAGCCTTGCCAATGTGCGTTGACGTTTGACCCTGTAAATCCCCAGGCCGCCCGCGTGCAGCGTTTGCGAAGGGGACGGGGGCGAGGATGGGCGGCGCCTGGGGCGGTCTGTGTTGAGAAGCTTCCCAGCGGTGGGAGAGGTTCGAAGCCAACACGCCGCGCCCCGCCCCCGCCCACCCCACATTCGCGCCCATCCCCCTGTCGTTCGGACAGGCCCCCACCAGCAGAGCAGCATACAAGCGGCAGCAGCGCAAGGAATGGCGCTCGCGCAGAGCTCCGGCGCGGTGGCGCGGTCGAGCGCCGCCGCCTCGGCGCGCCGCGGCGCGGCCGCTCGCCCGGTGGCGCCGTGCGCGAGCCGTGGCGCCCGTACCATTGCTGCCGTCCCCCTGGAGGCCGCCCCGCGGGCTGGGGGTGCCGCGTGCATCGGTGGCAAGGCCCCCCGTGGCCCGGCCCCTGCCCGCAGGGCCCGCACCGTGGCCGTGAGGGCCGCGAAGCACCTCATGCCGACAGAGCAGCGCATCCCGGCCACGGTGGGTGGTGGGGGGGCATCCAGGGAGCAGTGTTGGAGGGCTTGGGTGCAGTGCAGCAGTGCCGACAAAAAGTCGCCCCCTTCGCCCTCCGCAGGTCATCACCGGCTTCCTGGGCTCCGGGAAGACCACGCTGCTCAACTACATCCTGACGCAGCCGCACGGGAAGCGCATCGCAGGTGCGTGACGCGCGCGAAGCGCCGCCACCGCCCCGCCGCTGCTGGTTGCTTGCCGCCGCCGACGCCACCGCAGCCTTTCGCACGCACACGCCCGCGCCACGCCCGCACTGCCGCCCTGCGCAGTCATCGAGAACGAGTTTGGGGAGATTGACATCGACAGCGAGCTGGTGGCGCGCACCGAGGTGCGCCCTTTGTGCGCTTGCGCCCTGCTCGCGGCTTTGCGCGCTTGCGCCCTGTTGCACCCTCCTGCGCCTTCTTGCCGCTGCGCTTGCGTCCGCGCTGCCAGCTCACCCCGGGCGCAGGGGCGCAGGGAAACCGTTTGGCAGCGGCGGCGTGCAGGTGTCGGCTGGCGGCCCTGAGGTCTTGCAGGCAGGGCCGCAGGCGACGCACCCACCCCCTTCTTGACCCCCACCCCCCCTCATTTCCAGGTGCTGGAGGGCACTGGCGACTCGATCACGGTGCTCTCCAACGGCTGCCTGTGCTGCACCGTGCGGGACGACCTGGTGGCGGCGCTGAACAACCTCTACAAGCGGCGCGACGAGTTTGACCACATCGTGATTGAGACGACCGGTGAGGGGGGCATTGGCCAAAGCAGTGGCAGTGGTGATTGTGGCGGCAGTGGCAGTGGCGGCAGAGGCCATGGGGTGGGGCCTGTTTTGGCGGCATTAGTCTCTCGCAGAACCCTTGCGCATGTTTGCCTGCCTGTCCTAAAAAGAAGCCCCACCCCACCTCCAACCCCTTTCCCCCAGGCCTGGCCAACCCCGGCCCCATCATCTCGTCCTTTTACATGGACGCCACCCTGCCCGAGAAGTGAGGGGGAGTGAGGGGAGGGGCTCTGGCGGGCGCTGAGGGCGGCGAGGGAGCAGCACGCGGCCGAGCAGCTGCAGTAGTGGCAGCAGGATTGATGGCAGCGGCAGCAGCGGCAGCGGACGCAGCAGCTTTTGCAAGGCAGCAGTTGTGGCAATCGCAAGCACAGCCGCTGGCCGGCTTATCCGGTGCACGCACCTCAGCTGAGGCGAATGCCACATCCCTACCCTCTTGGCACCCCACCAGGGTCGCCCTGGACGGCGTGGTGACTGTGGTGGACGCTGTCAACGTCGGCCGCCACCTGGACAAGGTGGGGGGAGGGGCGGGGCATTGGGTAGGAAAGGACAGGGGTGAATAGGATGGCGCAGGGCAGGATGGAGCAGCAGTGGGCACCAGCTTTCACCAACACCCCTGCCCTCCACAACCAACCCTAGGCCGGCAAGCGCGGGACCCCCCGCCCATTTGCCAAAAAATTGCAACACCCCTTGGTACCAATCCCCTCCCCCTCAACAACCATCGCGAACGCAGGTCGGCAAGCCCGGGGACGACGACGCGGTGAACGAGGCGGTGGAGCAGGTGGCCTACGCCGACCGCATCGTCATCAACAAGACAGACCTGGTGGGGGGGGGGTGGCACTTGATAATGAAAGGCGGGCTTGTGTGGGCCAGGTGGGGTCTCAAGGCGGCGTACGGCCCATTCCCATTACAAGCATGGGGTGACTGCACCCACGCATCGCGCCCACCTGCGCCCTTACATCCCAAAAACCACCCTCCAAACCCCCAAAAGGTGACCGAGGAGGAGCTGGACGACCTGGAGGAGCGCCTGCGGAAGATCAACAGCCTCGCCGAGATCACCCGCACGACGCGCTCCCAGGTGCGGGGGGAGCGGGGCAGCGGGGCGAGCCATGGGGTTCGGAGCAGGGCCAAAGGGTGCTGTGGGGGACAGGTGCGCAGTCTGGCGTGCCTTCTCTCATCTCTGTGGCCCCAGCTTCCCTAACCTCGACGGCTCGCTCCCCTCCACCTCGTTGTGTGGCGGGCATCCCCCTTCCTTCCTTTGCTCCTCCTTTCACGTTGGCCCTTGCTCTCCATCCAACGACTCCTTCCCTGCTCCAACCCCGCACTGCATGCCCCCCCAAAAAGGTGCCCCTGGACTATGTGCTGGGCGTGGGCGGCTTTGACCTCGACAAGGTCGAGCAGACGGTGAGCGGCCCGAACACACGAGCTTTGATTTCTTCGAGTGCCTAGCCACGGCGTGCTCTGGCCAGGGCTGTGAGTAAGGCCGGCGGTCGCGCGCGCCCGCTGTCCAAACCTCCTGGAGGGGTTTGGCCCGTCGGCGGCGCGTCTGAGCGTTGCAGCCCCCATCCGTGTCCTCCACGCGCGCCCACCCACCCCCGCATCCTCCCCCTGCTATGCGAATCGACCCAACAGATGGAGCCCAGGGCCAGCAGCAGCCACGACCACACCCACAGCCACGACCACGACCACGGCCACGAGTGCGGCGCGGGCTGCACCAACCCCGACCACGACCACTCGCACGACCACGGCCACGGCCACGCCAAGGCAGAGGCGCACAGCCACAGCCATGACCACGACCACGACTGCGGGCCGGGGTGCACCAACCCGGAGCACGACCACAGCCACAGCCACGGCCACAGCCACACGGCCAAGCTGCACGACGACAAGGTGTGCTTTTTCGAGCCCAAACACAGCACATGCGCGGGATTTTGGATGGGCGCGATGGGTGCTGCCTCCAGGGGCGCGCCCTCAACATCGCACGGCCGACGGGCGACCTGCTGGGCTTTGCAGCGCCGCAGGCTTCGCCCCTTTGTTTCGGCTTCTGACGGCGCCTTGCCTTCTCTGCCCGTGTCCTCGCCATGACAGGTGTCGTCGCTGTCCTTCTCCCTGGAGGGCGAGATGGACCTCGACAAGGTGCGCCCGCCTTGCGTCTCACGGCTGGCGGGCCGGGCGCCGGACGTCCCGGATTGCTTGGGAGGAGCCCGATCATAAAACCCCCTCCAAACCCCCTGAAAGCCAACCTTGACGCAAGTCCTCCCTTTTCCCCCATTTCCCCCGCGCACCCGCAGCTGAACTTCACCATGGGCGCGCTGCTCCAGGCCCGCGGGGAGGACCTGTACCGCATGAAGGGCATCCTCGCCATCAAGGACCTGCCCGAGCGCTACGTATTCCAGGCGCGCACGCATGGCGGGCGCATGGGCGGGCGCATGTGCATGGGTGGGCGCATTTGTGCGCATGTGCATGCGGCCACTCGCAAACGTGCCCTCGCTTGTGTGTCCACGCATATGCTTGCACTCTGGAACTGAAGCTCCCCCCAACCACCCCTCTCCCCCCCCCCTCCCCCCCGCGTGCGCAGGCGGTGCACATGCTGTTTGAGGGCACCCCCGACCGGCCGTGGCGCGAGGGCGAGCCCCGCGTCAGCCGCATGGTCTTCATCGGCCGCGAGCTGGACGAGCCCACCTTCAAGGAGGTGTTCCACAACTGTGAGCATGGTTTGGACCGGCAGGGGGCGTGAGAGGAGCGTGAATTGGCGGGCCCTGGCATCTGAAGCTGGTGGCGCCAGAGCTGCATCCCACAGCCGACTACTCTAGTGCTTGGGCCGTCGAACCCTGCCTCTCTGCATGCCTAGTGCAGTTGCGTAAACCCCTCTTACCCCTTACCCCCCCCCCTACCCCTCGTACCCCCTCTTACCCCCTCTTACCCTTACTTTAGGCCTGGCCGATGTCCAGAAGATGCCCTCCGGCACCTCCTACGAGGAGCGGGACAGGCAGCTCAAGGAGCGGGAGGCGGCCGCCGCGGGCGCGGGCACCGGCGCGGGCACCGCGTGATGACTTCACACCCGCCACACGCCCCTGCCCCGGCTCAGCTCGCTCCCTTCGCGGCCGTCGAGCGCGCGTCGGCCGGGCCGGATGTGCAGAGGCGCCGCCGCTGGCCCAAAGGGATGGCCCTGTGAGCCGGCGGGTGGGGGCGCGGCGCGCCCTGGCCGGGTCGAGCTCCGGCGCTCTCCCTATCTGCCCTTCCCCTGCCTCGCTCATTCCCCATGGCCTGTCCATAGCCGACGGCCCCGAGCGCTGCATGCGTTGGTTGGTGCATGTGCGCGCGCACATGCACGGCTCCCCATCTGTCTTTTGAAATCATGACACCCCTCATGACGCCCCCCTGCTCGACCAAACCCCGCTCGGCACCGCAACGCACCAGTTTTGGTGGCGCGCTGACGCATGCATTGATGCGCCCATTTTTCGGCCGGCGCTTGCACAGGTGTAATTGCTGCGGCCTCGAAGCACCAGGGCCGGTTTGCGGGCAAAGGGGTCCAGCTGCCCGGCAGAGGCGGCCGGGTGTGGCGCAGGCGCCTTTGGCGTCGTCCGCCCGTCGTCGGGGGAGCCAGTCTGCGTCCACGCCAGCGGAAGCGGCGCTATCGCCTGCGCCTAACGCGACGGGAAAGCGAGTAATCGGGAGACGGCCGAAAGTTCAGAGGACAGGGCGGAGAGATCAGGCCAGCAACTTCGTGGTTCACGCGCTACAGACGAAAAAGGGAGCCTGATACCATTCACTTGCGAAACCCACGCACCCCGGTGACACCTGGCGGTGTTGAGACCGATGCGTGGTCTCCTGGCCCGAAGCCGGCTTTCGCTGCGGTGACTGAGGCCACAGGGAGGCCGCACGTAAGGGGCCTCCTCGCCCCTGGCCAGCATGGCGAGCACCGCCGTCCGCGGCGCGCTGCAGGGCGCCCGGTCGGCGCTCGAGCAGCTGCAAACCGCGGCCGGCGC
>VIYE01000060.1:0-13368 GCA_008037345.1 Messastrum gracile | reverse complement strand
GTCAGCTCCAGTGCATATGGGATGAGTGGGTGGGTGGGGGGGTGGGTGGGGTGGGGTGGATGGGGGGCGTGGTGCGGGTGGGGTGGGAGGGTGGGGGCGGGTGTGGGGGGTGGGGAGGGAAGGAGGGGCTGGCCGGTTGTGAGGGTACCAAGGCCTGATTGTCGCACCATGTGCATGCCCACACATATGCGGAAGGTGCATGTCATTCATGTGCGCATGCGGCGGCGCCACCGCTTGTCCCCTTGCGCGCCTTTGTCCAGCAGCCACACCACCACCGCCTGGCTGAGTTTGTGCACCGGTGCTTTTGTATCTGCTCCCCCGGCTCTCCCCGTGTTCCCTGATTAGCTCTCTTCAGTCTGGCCAGTCTATGAGCCTTTCTGTTGCTTGGCTCCAAAAGCAATGCATTCTGCCTCTGCCTGTACACATGCGCCCGCCCTGGCGCATGCGCATGCGCCCTTCCCGGCCCCCGCACCCATTGCTACAGTGATGTTAAGCGCCGTCCATGCACGCTCGTTTGTGGCGGGGTCGATGTCGAACATCATGTCGATCATGCACTGGCCCCTTGACAATCCTGGGGTCACTGTCAGCGCTACGACCAGGATCTTCGCGGGATCCGTGAGGGACGTCACGATGGGATTGCTGGTCACCAGCGCCGACCCGACGCCGTTGGGCAAGGCGAACGATGCCGAAGCGGTCGGGCGTGCCGTCATGGGCCACGTCGATGAACCGGTGCCAACCCAGGAAAGGGGGAGCTTGTATGTGCCGTCAATGATGCTCATGGAGAACGTGTATGGGCCAGTCGCCGGGTCGTAATTGGCATCGGTGATGCTGACAGGCAGCACGAAGGCCTTGGCCGGCAAAGCTGTTGGGACGTCAACGGGTGGCGTGGAGCGGTGCGTTGGCCTTGCAGCATTAGCCTGGTACATGGGCCATGAACTATGCGCGCCTGCATGGCAACCCAGTGCAAGCAAAGCTGTACGTTGGGCATGCGCTCATGGCATAAGGTTGAGGTCAGGAAATGCCTCGAGCCACGCGCTTTAGGGGGGAGGGGCGCGGCCCATGCCAGCATGGCCAGCCGAGGTGAGAGTGGAACCTGACGTAGGATGTCCCAACCCACTAGCGCATGCCCGGTTGCAGGGCCCACAACGGCGTGTCAGGTCTCACCGCGCACACATTGGCCGCTAGACAGCTTGTAGCTTGCTGCGCAGGCATAGCAGACGGCACTTGGCCCGGGGGAGCAGGCCATGCAACCGGCTGCAGTGCAAGCTGCGAGAGGAGGACATGGATGCATTTGGGGAAGGCAGCAGAGGGCAAAGCCATGAGCCATGTGTGCGTGTGTCATTGCCCCTCGGCCACTCGTAAAGAACGAGCACGCGTTATGGATGGTTGGTTGGTTGGCTGGTTGGCTGGGTGGTTGAGCCGTGCACAAAATAGGGGGTTGGCGCCGTTGGCGGGGCGTGCACGGCTCTTTGTTGGTTAGCGCTCGCCCGCCTGCCTGCTTCTGTTGCCTGCGTCTTGCTTTCCCTCGCACTCAAGCAAGCCAGCCCCAAATATAACGGAAGAATCGTTGCTTCTTCCATCTATCCCTGCTGTATTTTGGTCAGGGGAAACGGAAACAATTGGCGCAAACAACAGGTGTATTGTCATCATCTTGCACAACTTACTACCATGGTTTGGCACCAATAGTATTCAAAGCGGCACTGGGATTGCTTAAGCTGGCATGCTTGCTTGCTTGCTTGCTTGCTTGCTTGCTTGCTTTCTCCCGGTATGTACGACATGGTGGGGGTATTTTGACTGATGCACTTGCTAGCCGCTAATCCGCCCCTTGATTATGATAGAGATTGAGCGCCCTTGCTGGATACCCACACACGGCTGCGCACCTGGTGCAAAGGTGATGTTAAGCGCTGTCCACGCGCGATCTGAGAGCGCGGGGTCGATGTCAAAGACCACGTCGATCACGCACTGTCCGTGCTACACACCGGGGGTCAGCGTTAGCGCCATGGCAAGGCGCCGCGAAAGGGCCGCTGCCCTATCCCAGGTCACGACCGCCGACCCGAGGCCGTTGGGCAAGGCGAATGTTGCGGTTGCGACGGGATATGTCGTCATGGGCAATATAGTTGAGCCGTTTCGCACCCAAGACAGGGGGTTTACGTAAACGGCATCCACTGTGCTCATGTAGAACATGTAGGCGCCTGTTGTGGGGTCGTAGTCGGCTTCTGTGATGTTGACGGGCAACACAAAGGCCTTGGCTGGCAGAGCTGTTGCGTGTTGAGGCGTCAGAGGGTGGTGATGGGCTGAACAAAGGGCGCCGCCCATGTTGGGCCTTGCAGCACGGCAATCCCGTGCAAGCAACGCTGTCCGTTGCGCTCATGGCATAAGGTTGAGGTTGGGAGATGCCTCAACCCGTGCGCTTCAGGGTTGCGGCCCATGCCAACATGGCCAGCCGAGGTAAGAGGGGAACCTGACGCAGGACGTTCCGACCCACTGGCGCATGCTCGGCCGCAGGAGAGGAGTGCCGCATCAAAGTCTCACCGCGCACGCATTGGCCGCTGGACAGCATGTAGCCTGCCATGCAGGCAGTGCAGGTGACGGCCGACCCAGGCAAGCAGTTTGGTGCTGCGCAAGCTGTGGTGGATGGGTAGTTTGCAGGGAATAAGGGCAAAGCGGGTCACTGAAAAGGCCTTAGCGTTCACAGCCTGCCGCCCGCCATCCTTGGCGATGCGCCCTAGCAGGGGCAAGACCGGTCACACGTCGGATTTGGGTGTGACCGGGGCCGCCGCACACGAATTCAATGCACACACGCTCTCCCAATGCCCGGATGTGGTGCAGCCGAAGCGGCGGTGTTTGCAAACCAGGTGACCGGCGACCTCACAATTTCATAGCAGGCAGGCCGCCCCTCCACAACACAAAACTGGCACGTTATCGCCAGCCTCCCCACCAACTGAGATGTTGAGCACCGTCCAAGCGCGCTCGAAGGTCGCAGGGTCAATGTCGAAGACCATGACGATCACGAGCTGGCCCCACTGCACGCTAGGGCCCAGTGCAAGCGTCACGAGAACGCTCCGCTCGGCGGCCACGCGCGTGTCACTGGTAACGACCGCCGACCCGAGGCCGTTTGGCAGGGCGAACGTTGCGGTTGCAAGGGGCCGCGCCGTCATCGGCCATGTTACCGAGCCGTTGCCCACCCAGGAGAGGGGGTTGACATAGACTACGTCGGCGGTGCTCATGTAGAAGAGCCAAGCACCCGCACATGGGTCGTAGTTGGCCTCAGATATGTTGACGGGCAGCACAAATGCCTTGGTGGGGGGGACTGAGTTTTGGTGGGGAGCGAGTGAGGTAGCAGTGATGAGGCATGAAAGCATTTGGCAGGGCGCACGGATGGCCAGAATCCATGCCAGCCCACACATACAAGCCTGCTGCCCCAAAGCTCACCCCTCAGGCAGTGGTGGACGCACGAGGGTTAGGGCCACAGCTTCCCATGACTTTGCTGGAGGGATGGGCGCACCCAAAACATGGCAAGCCATGAACTGAAGCAACGACGCGCACGGCCTGTCCAGCAGCATGCACTGCACACAGCTCTCACCCCGCAGGCACTGCCCGTTTGTGAGCGTGTAGCCCGTGTTGCAGACGGCGCAGAAAAAGGGTAAGCCCGGCATGCACTTGCTGCAGCCAGGTGCGGCACAACCTGCGATCGATTTGGGAGTGCAACACACCGCGTTACTACGTAATGCTTGGCAGCATTCTAAACATGCGCCATGGGTCTTTGAGCAGACCTGCGCTGAAATTGGCCAATGCACGCGACCCGTCCTCTCTTCCACCCCTCTCACGCTTGACTCTCCTGAACCGTGCCCTTCGCGGCATGCACCTACAGTATCCCTGTCATGCCGGGACTATGCCTCACCTGCGACTGCGCAAGTGCCCCAAACCCCAGCAGCCACAGCGACCGCTGGGCCCAGGTCGGCGGGGGCCAAGGCTTTGTTGCCAGAATTGTCGCCCCAGCAACGCACGCCCCCCGTGGCCGTCAGCGCGCAGTCATGCGACATGCCAGATGATAGCGCGACCGCCGGTGCAACGTCGGCGGGCTTGACCACGTCATTGTAAGCATCGCTCCAGCAGGTCACGGACCTTGTGGGTGCCACAATTGCGCAAGTGGACACCGGGCCAGCAGACAGGGCCACAGCGAAGCCAAGGTCTGCTGGCGGGGTCTTTGGTGGCCAGACACTCCCCCAGCACCGGATGCCACCTGCGGCCGTCGCTGCGCAGGTGTGCTGATACCCCGCGACCACGGCCACGGCGGGGGGCAGATCGCCTGGGACGAAGGCCTGATTGTAGGTGTAGGCTTCACCCCAGCACGCCAGGCGGCCCGTGGCTGCGAGGGCGCATGCGTGATTTGCGCCTGTCGCCACCGCGACGGCCGGGCCGAAGTCAGTGCCTACGCCGATGGGCCAGGGGTCATAGTAGGGGATGTCGCTAGGGACCCAACCCCAGCAGCGCACCGTCCTCGAGGGCGCCATGATCGCGCATGTGTAGTCATTATTATAACAGAGGTCGTTAGTTGCACTGTAAAGCGCCACGGCGACGTCAGTAGGCGGGGGAAAATAGCCGGCGGGCCAACATTGGATTGTGCTCGACGCCGTTAGGACACATGCACGCCTGAAGCCGACTGTCACGGCGATCGAAGCGCCCAGGTCGGCAGGGGGAATGAGATCATTTTGGCCCCAGCACCGCGCCATGCCTGTGAAGACATGGGGGGTGTAGGGTTACATTCAGGCACACATCAATATAACGAGTATATTGTGACACTTGTTGTGTGGCAAGGTTCATTGCTTTTTGCTGCAAATCAGCTTGCCCCGACAAATTCGAGCGCGACCTGGCCCCTCCATTTGTGGTGAGGCACCGTTTTGCTGGCCGCCATCGAGTAGGTTAACAAACCTGGTTCCATCTTGCTGCAGGCTCCAGCGACTGTTGACCACACGCCGGGGACGGTGTACACGGTGTAGGGTGTCCCTGCGTAGCCAACGTTGCACAGCCCGATGCAGATGCCGCCATATTGTGTGAGGTCACACTTGTCGTACGCCCAGATGCCGTTGGCCAGGAAAGGCAGGTGTGCAGCGGGTGTTGGGAGCCTGACCAGAATGCAGGGAAAAGCTGGGGAAGTAGGTGGCATGGCAGAACCAGGTGGGCGCTCAGCGGATGCCGGACAGACCAGGCCCCCTGGTCTTTGCACCCGCTCCTGCCTTGCCTCGCCCATGCAGAGACACCCGAGCACCGCAGCTCACTTGGAGAGCACTGCCCGCCGGACAGCGTGTAGCCCGAGTTGCAGGCGGCGCAGACAGTGGCCGAGCCCGGTACGCACATGGTGCAGTTGACGGCCATGCAAGCTGCGGTGGAGGGGTTGTGGTGGTGGTGTGGTGGGGCGGCGGTGGGTGGGGAGGTTGAGGGCACAGCGCGTGGGCCAAGGGGCCATTGCTGCTGCTTGCCAGACCTGCTTGTTTTTTTGCTGACAATGTGCTGCAATGTGCTGCAGTGGCAGCGCTGCAGGCTCTCCCTCGCCCTCAAACCCAAAAACCCACTCAGAGAACACTGCCCGCTGGACAGTGTGTAGCCTTTGCTGCAGGCTGCGCAGGCGGACGCCGAGCCATGCACGCACGCGGTGCAGTTGGCCACTGGGCATGCTTGAGTGGCCCGGCGGTGGTGGGGTTGGGTGAGGGGTGGTGGGGGTGAACTTAAAACACAAGGTCCGTCGGGCAAATAGTGGATCTGAGGGAGAGGTTGCTACAGCGATGCCACGCGTGCAAGGGTGCCCCGGATTGTGCCCTGCCCCCACAAACGTGCGCTGGCCCAACACCCTCGCCACCCCCCGCACCCAGCGCGATGGTGATGTTGAGCGCCGTCCGTGCGCGATCGTATGAAGGGTCGATGTCCAAGACCAATTCGATCACGCACTGGCCCCTCGAAACACCAGGGGCCAGCACAAGCGCCACGACCACGCGCCGCTCCAGGCTGGCCCCCGTGTTGCCGGTAACGACCGCCGTGCCGAGGCCGTCGGGCAGGGTTATGTTTGCCACGGCCACTGGGCGCGCCGTCATGGGCCATGTGTCGGAGCCGCTGCGCACCCATGACAGGGGTTTCACGTAGATCACGTCCACGGTGCTCATGTAGAAAACGTAGGCGCCCGCTGTGGGGTCGTAGTCGGCCTCAGTGATGTTGACGGGCAGCGCAAACGCCGTGGACGGCAGGACTGGTTCAGGTTATTGGCGAGAAAGGAAGCGTGGATGGCGAGGCGCAATGGCGACGAAGGGAGCAAAGCCTTTTGAGCCTCGCTGCCGAGCACTGCCTGGACCTGAATTTAAGGCAGCCGCGGGTATGGGCACGCGTGCAGGGACGCCGGGCTGGCAGGTGTGGACGCACGAGGGTTAGGGCCACAGCTTCCCATGACTTTGCTGGAGGGATTGGCGCACCCAAAACATGGCCAGCGATGAACAGAAGCAAAGACGCACACGGCCTGTCCAGCATGCGCTGCACACAGCTCTCACCCCGCAGGCACTGCCCGTTTGTGAGCGTGTAGCCCGCGTTGCAGGCGGCGCAGACCACTGTCGAGCCCAACGCACAAGTCTGGCAGCCAGGTGCCACACAACCTGGTGCAAGGACAGCATGTGGGGATGGTGTGCGTGGCCGTAAGGCGGCCAAGCTTGGCTCATCGAGTCAGTCAAGAGCACACACAGGCTGCCCAACCTCCGCAGCCCCGTTGCCGGCCCCCTCCTTCCGGGCCCTCGAGCCTCATTTTCTTGCATTTTGCGAGCTGGCCACGTGTTTTGGCTGCCAGCCGCTACTTGGTACAGAGGAAACTGCGCCCCACCTTGCGACGCGGCAGGGCCGGCCAAGGCGAGAAGCAGCGTGGCCAGGAGGCTCCGAGGCCGGCCCCATCCTGGGGCCGGCACAAGAAGCCCTTCTGCTGCGCTGCGCAAGCACGAGCAGTGGGGTGAAGCATGGCCGGTTGGTGACAAGGGGCAGACGCACCCAGGCTCTCGCCCCTTGGGGCGGGCCCAACCACACAGAGGGGGCGAAAGAGAGACACACACAGCGAGCGCGTCAGTGGAGCCCGGCGTTCCATCCGAGCAAGGCGCTGATGAGGTGGCGTGGCAGGCCGTACACAGGTGCTCGATACCGCTGAAGCCTGGTCGTCTGGCCCGCCCCCACCCTGCAGCCCAATCCCCAAGAGCAGCCGTTGCGGGCCCCTGGGCTGTCGTGTGGGGCTCCCCTGGGCTTGGCTGTGCCGCCCCCATTATTGCAGGGTTGCTAACAGAGCCGGCGCCCGGGTGCGCCAATCAGCAAGCCCGCGGAGTGGTCCATCGCACTGCCTGGCAGGGCCGCCAGCCCCCCCTTGCGCGCAGGCACCCACGCGCGCCGTTCAGGATGCGGGACAAGCTTGCGCTGCGGCCGGCCAGGCAGGCTCTGGTCCGGCGCTTGCATTAAAGAGAGCGCACCTCTTTTGTCCTATTCAGGCGGCCGGGGGGTCAGCCTGGTCCTGCCGCGGGCGTCACCTGCTGGCGGCTCCTCGCCGCTCGAGCGGCGCGAGCTGGATGGCCAGCGTCCGCGCGCCGCCGCCGGGGCCTGAAAGTGACTTGGAGGAGCTCTTCGGAGCTGTTGCACCGGGGCTCACCCGCGGGGGCGGGCTAGGGTCGGGGGATCTGCCCAGGCCCGCTGCGAGTCGAAGCGTGCTGTGCGGTGGGTATTTGTTCGCTCTATCCTGTGCGGTGTGATTGGCGGCTCAGTGAAGCCGCGTCGGCAGGAATCTGGACCTGCGCGGAGCGCACAGATGGTGGTGCCTCATTGCCTCGCCCAGGGCGCCGCTGCCAGGCGCTGGCCAATGCGCCTCCCCCTCAGCTGTGCTCTGGGACCTCTCTCGCCTCATGTAGGCTTTCAGCCCGCGGAGGTGCGACTCGCCAGCAGCCCCTGCATGCACATCAGATCCGCTGACATGCGTGACCCAGGGTGGCGGTCGATGCTTGTGTGCCCTCTGCTACGCGCCGGCTGCGTCCACCCTATCTGCCCCTGTGCCGGTCCTTTGCGCCTCGGAGTTGGGCCTGCCCGTAGCGCCCGGCATGCGCGCCAGAGCCACTCAGTCTGGCGAGTGCTGGAGGCGTCAGCGGGTCCTTTGGCCTGCAGAGTGCAGCGGCGGCTGGCGAGCCCCTTGCGCTTTGGCACTCCCAACCGCGTGCTGGCAAAGGCGTCCGGCCTCATGAACGAGGGCGTTGCAGGCGATAATTACAGCGCGGGGCGAAGCCGAGCCCAGCGCACGCCCAACATGCCGGGTGGGCGGGGCGCGTCCCACGACGCAGGCGCCACGCGGGCGGGGCGCGTCCCACGCCGCAGGCGCCACGCTCAAGAGCGGCCCGGGGCGGGCGCTGAAGGGCCCGACCGAGAAGTGGCCGGCCCCGCCAGGCCCATCAGGCCCCCCGTCACCGGATGCCGGGCCGGGTGCGCCCCATTGGCATATCCATATCAGGCCGGCCCCAGCGCCTGCCCTGCCGGGCCCGTCACGCCTCCATCGGTATCGGCCCAGGCCCCCCTGCCGCCGCCGCCGCCGTCGCGCCCCGCTGCTGGTCCGCCGCCCGCCGGGCATCGCCGTCGCTGCCGCCGCCGCCGCCGCTGCCCACCACGAACTCGCCTGCGCAAGGAAGGGGCAGGGCAGGGGGCGGGCGGCGCGGGTTCATGTGGTAACGTGGGGGCTGATGGTGCGTGGAGCGCCTAGGGGCCTCTCAGCCAGCCCCACCCCGCCCCGCCCGGGTATCCCCTTCGCCACGGCTGCCTTCCGCGCGGCGCTTCCCCAACTCAGCCGCCGGCACCGCCCGCCGGCGCCCCGCCGAGCCCCGCCCCCTTCGCTGCCCCCATGGCCGCACGCGGCACACCCACCGGGGTTGATGGTGACGGTCTTGGTAGCGTTCTCCGTCTTGTAGATGCCCACCAGCCGGTCGGCCAGCTCGAACATGTTGTTGCGCAGGCTGATGATGACAAACTGGGCGTCCCGGGTGCGCTCCTTAATGTAGTGGCCGACTGGTGTTTGCGGGGTAGGGTAGGGGGGTTGGGGTGGGGAGGGGGTTGATTTGCGGCAAAGGACTGCGGGTGGGCCCATTGGTGTGCGTGCAGTGTTCCTGCACCGGCCCTGCAGCAAGGCCAACAGACCCTGCTCGGACGCAAACAATCACCAATGGAGACGTTTTTGAAGTCGAGCGCGGCGTCGATCTCGTCCATTACGTAAAGGGGGGTGGGCTTGTAGTGGTGCAGCGCGAACACGAGCGCCAGCGAGGAGAGCGTCTTCTCGCCGCCGGACAGGTTGGCGATGTGCTTCCAGCTCTTCTTGGGCGGCCGCACGCTGAACACGATGCCCTAGGGAGGGGTTGAGCGTGGAAGAGGGCGGTGGAGGGCGGGGAAAGAGCGTGGCTTCCGAGCCCTTTGTTCCAGGGCCGCAGGCGCGCCAGCTTTGCGGGCCGGCGCCCACCACTTCCCCATCTCCCCGGGCCAGCCAAAAAAGAGACTCCGCCCGGCAGCGGGGCCCGCTGCCAGGCCGAGGCATGCTCGCGACGCCCACCTCGCTGAAGGGGTCGAGGGTGTCGACCAGCTCCAGCTCGGCGTCTCCCCCCAGGGTGATCATCTGGTACATCTCCTTGAGGCGCAGGCTGATGGCGTTAAAGCCTGGAGGGGGTTGGGGGATGCAAAGGGGCACGGGGATTGACCCATGGAGGGGACACGTCAACCTCAGGGACAAAGGGCGTGAGGGCAGAGGAACAGGCCTGGGCCCTGAAAGGGCAAGATCGGCTCGCGCCGGCACACCAGTGCCCATCCCTCGCGGCACTGCCACGCGCGTGCGCGCTCTCACCGGCCATGAAGCCGTCCAGGCGCGCCTTGCGCAGGCTCTCGTAGTTTGCCCGCACCACGTCGCGCTCCGCCGTCGCCGCCGCCAGCTCCTCCTGGCGCGCCCGCAGGTCGCCCTCCTTGGCCCTGCGGGTGTTTAGGTGTTGGCGCAGGAGCGGGGTTCAGAAAGCTGGAGTCTCGTAGGCTCCACAGGCATGGGCTGGAGGCCGGGCCTTGCTCCTCACCGCGGCCGGGCGAGGCGACAGGCGGCCCGGCCCGCAGCCACTGCAGCCGCCCCAGCCCCTTCACCCCAGGGCCCGACCCATCACCCCTTTCCCCCCTGCCCCCCCACCGGTAGGCCTCGATTGCGGCGAGGTCAGGGTTCATGCCCCGCAGCTGCTCCTCCAGCACCGTGACCTGGCGGGAGAGGGGTGTGGAGCGAGGGAAAGGGGCCCGGGTGTTTCAGGGCTTAGGGGTTTGCCACGCGGGGGTTGCTTGGCCTGAAGGGGAGGAGATGGCAAGGGCCGAGCCCCGGGGGCGCCCAGTTGGGGTCCTCCAAAGCCCGGAAAGAAGCCAGACAACCCGGCGGGCGACCAGCCACGAATGGCGGGGGGCCCTCCCCAACTACCCTGGACGCCCCACCTGGAAGAAGGCGGCGTCGACGGCCTCCTGCAGCGCCGCCCCCGACAGCGCCTGCTGCGCCTCCGGAAGCTGCGCCGGGGGCTCGTCTGCGGATAGGGAGCAGTGGCCGCGTCCCGGGTGGCGATTGCGGCGGTCGAGTGGCGATGGCGGCGGTGGAGGCGGTGGCGGCAGGACAAGCAGCAGCGCCAGCGGCACTGGCAGCTCTCAAACCCCCAGATCACAGTACTTGCAAACCACCCCCCTCACCGCTGCACCCCTCGAGCTTGGCCTCGTCCCCTTTGACCAGCTTCTCCAGCTGTCCCCTCCAGCCCCTCACCCTGCCCCACATACAGGAGGAAACGCCCAGATCATACGCCCAGATCACACGCCCAGATCGCGCCTCCGCTCACCGCTGTACTCCTTGAGCTTGGCCTCGTCCCCGTTGACCAGCTTCTCCAGTTGCTTGGCGCTGGCGCCGGCCTCGCGCTTGGCGGCCCGCAGCTTCTCCAGCGCCACCTCCAGCTCCACCTGCACGCCCCTGATGACGCCCACCTGGGGGTGGGCAGTGAAGCGGAAGGAGAGGATGTGTGTGTGTGTGGGGGGGGGGTCGAGCGTGTGGGTGTGTGTGCGTGTATGTGCGTGTGTGTCACTTTCAAATCCACCTGCACACCCCAACGCAAATAATCACTTCCTTTTCACAGCCAACCGCGCACCTCCCGGGCCTTCTCGTCCTTGCGCTGGCGCGCCTCCTCAAGGCCCCGGTCCGCCTCCCCCTTGGCCGCCGCCAGCTCCTCCACGCGCGTCATGACCTGTCATGGACCAGAAGCGGCGGCGCGTGGTTGGGGAAAGGGGTCGGGCTGGTTAATGGTTGGGCGGCTGGGGAGGGGCGAGGCGCGACGCTTGGCCAGGCTTGGGCACTGACAAGCCCCCTTCACACGTGCATGGCTTGCACCCACATGCTAACCCAAAGGCGGCCCCGTGCAAGCCACCCTCCCCACCCTGAAGCCCCCCAAGGCCCCCAGAGGCCGCCGCGTGCGCGCGCTCTTGCCTCCATGGCGTCCGTCTCCAGCTGCTTGAGGGCGTCCATGGCCCCGGCTATATCCGCCTCCAGCTTGGCCACCTCGCCGCCTGCCCGGTAGCGAAACGCGGCGGCGGCCACCGATGCGGGTGGGCGGGCACAGGAAGCGTTGAGCGGGTGGTGAAGGGAAGAAGAAATGCTGGACTGCCAGGCTGGGGCCTGCAGCACTGTATCAATGCCCCGACCGCTTGCAAGGCCTGGGAGAGCTAGGGATTGGGCTGCTCCAACGATTGCAGAATATGTGGCCTGCCCCGCTGCCACAAGGCGCTGGAAGCTTGCGCCCCCGCCCCTACCCCCTCCCCCAAAGGCGGCCCACCCTGCTTGGTGGCGTCCTTCCGCAGCTTCTCCAGCTGCTTGGCCGCCGCCTTGGACTGCGCGCGCATCTTGGCCGCGCCCGCCTCGGCCTCCGCGATCTTCGAGCCCAGCTTGGCGACGCGGTCCCGCGCGCGCCGCAGCGCCTCGCCGCCCGCCCCGTCGATCTTGGCCTGTAATGGGGGAAGGATGAGTCGAGGTGGGGTGGGTGGGTGAATGGGTAAATGGGTGGGGCAGGGTGGGGGATGCGGGCTGCTCTGAGGAGCAGGGCGCACTGCCTGGGCCGGGCCCGGGCCGGCGTGTGACTGCACCCAACAGGGGTCGGCCAGGAGGGGAACAGGAAAGCAGCGCGAGCGGCCCGAGATGCTCTCCGTTCCCGGCCCCTTCGCGCCGCAACCCGTGAAGCGGCCGGCGGCCGGCGCTGGCCTGGACCTCGGCCGCCCGCTTCTGCAGCCCCGTGCAGCTGGGCCCCCCGCCAACCCAGAAGGCAGCCCCAGATACGGCGCCCGGGGCACCCGCTTGCCTGCATCTCCGCGGCCCGCTTCTGCAGCCCCGCGCAGCTGGCCCGCAGCTTGGCGAGGGCGAGGTTTTCGGATGACAGCGCCGCGGCCAGCTCCTTGATGCGGGCGGCGTCCTCCCCGGACACGTGGGTGGCGGCCTGGTGGGGGGTTGAGGGGAGGGCATAAGCAGGTTAGAAGGCGCGCAGGGGTTGGAGTGCGGGCGGCAAAGGCGGCCCCTTGATGCGGGCGGCGTCCTCCCCAGACATGTGGGTGGCCGCCTGACGGGGTTTGTTGACGGGGTTTTGGGAGGTGAGGCAGCCGGCAGCCACGCCGTGGGGCACATGGGCAGAAACGGCGCAAGCGCCCTGGCGCTCGTCAGCGCTCCCGTGCCATTGGCCCCCCTTTCTTCGATCGCACCTCGAGCTCCGCCAGGCGCGCCTCCACGTCCGCCGCCTCGCGCCGCTTGGCCTCCGCCACCTGCGCCGCCTTGGGGGCCGCCACCTCGAGCTCGGCGAGGCGCTTGTCCAGGGCCCGCGCTGCGCGCTCTGCGCCGTCGCGCGCGTCGCGGGCCTCCTGTTGGAGTTGAGGGGAGGGTGGCGTGAGGAACACGCGTTTGGCCGGGAGGGGTGCCTCTCCGCACCGCTCTCTACATGCAGTCGCAGCTGCCCCCTCAGCCCCCAGGGCCACCCCCGACGTGCCCTGCTTCTCCGTGCCCCCTCACCCGCAGCTGCTGCTCCACCCCCGCCGCCTCCTTCTCTGCTGCCGCCACCTCCTTTTCCAGGGCCTTGGCGTCGGCGCCTGAGAGCGGGGTTGGGTGTTTGATGGGTGTTCAAACGGGGTTTGGGGGACGATGGCTGAATTCCAGGGTCTGGGTTTTGGGGCTCGGACCCAGGGGCGGCAGGGGCAACATGCAAGCGGCTCCGGCGGGGCGAGAGGCGCCTACCCAACACCAAGAAGTCGCTTGACATCGCACGCGCCCTGGCGCACCCTCATCGCCCCCCC
>VIYE01000059.1:0-15387 GCA_008037345.1 Messastrum gracile | reverse complement strand
CGGCGGCGCCGGGCGCGCCCCCGGCCCCAAGCAGCAAGGCCACGGCCAGCAGCGCCAATAGCGATCTGGATGACATCGCCGTTGAGGCCTACTGGTACTTTTACGTGAGGGGGAGGGGCTGGAAGGGGCTGTTTAGGGGATGCGGTGCGGCGCTTCCGCTCGCGCGCGCCCCGGGCGCCGCAGCGTCGAGGCCGCATCCCCGGGCCGCAGCCCCTCGCGCAAACGTCCCCGGCCCCTCGCCCGCTCACGCCGCCCTTCCTGTTGGGGAGCCGCAGGCTATTTTTTCCAAAACAAATTCATATCATTATCAAAACAAATTTCAGGGGCCCTCTCCCCCCCCCTCGCACGCTTCTCTCACAAAGTTGGGGCGCACGACGGAGCGGTCCTCCGCCTTTGGGAAGGTGGGCAGGCTCTGGAAGCGGTTGGGGCCCCACCCGCCCTTGGGGGCGGGCGCGGCAACTTTTACGACTGCGAAGACGTCTACACGCGAAAGGTGTGGGCCCTGGCAGGGGGAAGGGAAGTGATGCTGGCCCAGTGAGAGGAGGGTGTGAGTGGGTGGTGCAGGCAGGGCGTTCCAACGCAGGCCCGCAATGGCTACTTGGGTGCTAGTCGTGTGCCAACCAGCCCTTGCCGCGTCCCGGTTCTCTGCCGCCAAGGGCCTTGCTTGAGCTGCCAACAACCCTCCGCCTGCGCACCTCTCCTCAGGTCGGCAAGCCCCTGCCCAGCGGTGCCACTGCAGTCGTTGCAGACCTCTTGTTGCCCACTGTCTGCTTCGCGGGCGCTCTGGGCAACGATGCCAAGTGGCCGACGTGCGCCCCGGCCCCTGGGACCTCGTCCTGCCCCCGCCCGGAGGTGTCGGTGGCGCCCGGGTCGACCACCACGTTCCGGATCGTCAATGCCGCAACGCTCGTCTACATGACCGTCTGCTTTGGCGGCCACAACGTGACCGTCGTCGCCGCCGACGCACGCCCCGTCGACCCCGTCACCTTCAACGAGTGTGTAGACGTGAACAGCGGCCAGCGGCTCGACGTGGAACTCACCGCAGACCAGGCCGCAGGCGCCTATTGGCTGACGGTCACGCCGCAGTACCGCAAGGGGGCGCCGTCCGCGTTTGGCGTGCTGCGCTACAAGGGCGCCAAGGCGGGCCAGCCCACCGCGCCGGTCCTGCAGCCCCAGGCCGCTTATGGCCGGCGCTGGGACAGCGCGCAAACCATGTTGGTGCGCTGTGGCTGTCGTCTCGGGTCGTGGTGTGGTGGGGAGGGACCCAGAAGCTGTGTTGATGGCGGGGGGAGCCAGCGTCAAGTATTAAATGCAAAGCGCATAGTGCGGGGGACGGTGCAGCCTTCCCAGACCTGGACGGGAGCCCCTCGCAACCCCTCCTACAACTGGCATCGGATTTGCCTCCTCCTGCTCCAACCCTGCTGCTCGCAGCTCCACGCCACCGACGCCGCCGACGACCCGGTGCCCCAGACCGTGGACCACCGCTACGGTGCGGGGCAACCACCTGGTGGCATTTGGGAGACGCAGAGTGAGGGCTAAAAGCAAGGGGCGGATGGGAATGGTTTTCATCACGTGGCAGCAGGACTACTTGCAGGTGCGGGGGCACTGCAACAGCTGTGGCCAAGCCGCTGCAGCTGCCCAGCCCTCCAACCTGCTTCCTGCGCTCGCTCGCCCGCACACCCGTTATGCCTCAGTGGTTGAGGTCTCATCGCCGCTGTATGCCAATGGCTATGTGCGCTGGGCGCTCGACAACCGTGAGGCCCGGGGCATTAGACAATCAAGGCGCAGCTGGGGTGACGGGAGACTGGAGGATAAGGACAGAAAGATGGAGGTGGCCTGGATGAGGCCGCCAGCGCATGCAAGCAATTAGGTCGGGCCCACAAACCCTACACGCGACGCTGTCCACCAGTTTGCGCCCCCGCCCACCGTATCTGTCCCCACTATGCACTCCTGACCCTTTGCCTGCTGCCCTGCACCATCATTCAATCACCCAACAGTGGCGCCGTCTACACTGACACCGCCTCCCAGCTGGGCCCCACCACTGACACCTCTGGCTACTGGGGAGCCCCCAACAAGCTGTCGGCGCCCCCGGGCATCGTGCGCGTCCTGGAGATGAGCAGCAGCGGCGCCAAGGCTCTGGTCAGCGCGGGCACGCCCAAGCTGGGGCTGCACACGCTGCACCTGGACACGGGCAAGGTGCGTGCAGGGAAGGGCAGGAGTGGGCTGTACAGCTGGGCATCGAGGCACCGCCCCTGCACCTGGGCAGAGAGCCTGAAGGAGGGGCCCAGCTCAGGTGCTGGCTCTTGGGAGATGTGAGCGCGCTCATGGACACGCATGCAGGAGCAATGCACTCCCGTTCGTGCCCAGTGGCAGGTCAGCTGACCGGCCATTTCCAACTCATTCTGGCCCCTCAGAGATTGATATGCATACTGCTTGCAAGCAGGGGTGCGGGCTGCTAAACCCTTCTCCACCCCTCGCATTGCGTGCAGGTGGTGGAGATTGTCATTCAGAACAACCGCTTTGGCGCCTTTGGAGGGGAGTACGGCAACAGCTCTCGCACGAGCAACCGCGACCTGAGGGAGCAGCACCCGATGCAC
The DNA here is from genome assembly GCA_008037345.1 of Messastrum gracile. NCBI lineage: Eukaryota > Viridiplantae > Chlorophyta > Chlorophyceae > Sphaeropleales > Selenastraceae > Messastrum > Messastrum gracile. The sequence continues at coordinate 12,790 of VIYE01000059.1, read as the reverse complement.
CTCCACGGGTGCGGGCGGGGACGGCGGGCCACTCCGCTTGTGCTGGATGGGGGTTGCAAACCGAATGCGCATGCGCGACCACTTGCACGCAGCTCGCTGTGCAAGCGACAGCCCGCTCCAACTCCCCCTCGCTTGCCCTCCCCACTCCTAGGTACCACTTTTGGCTGGTCGGCATGGGCCTCGGCGCCTGGAACGAGTCCAAGCCCGCAAGTGCCGAGTACAACACCGCCAACCCCGCCAAGCGCGACACCGCGTCGCTCCTATTCACGGCCACGGGCTCTCCGGCCGGCTGGGTCGCCATCCGCTTCCGCACGAACAACCCCGGTGCGTGCGGGCCGATGAGGCAGGGCGCGGCGCGATGCAGCATTCGTGGTGTGGGCCGCAGCATGCGTGTTGACACAAGCTGCCTGTTGAAATGGGGCGCTTGCAGCCGCTGCTAAACCTTGGACGACTGGTGTGCCGCAGCATGCACCCCCCCTACCCCTCACTCCCCCTTGTGGTCCCTCCCTGTGGCCTCCTGCCCGTGCTGCAGGCGTGTGGCCGTTCCACTGTGAGTGATCGGGCCTCGTGGGCAGGAACGCACCCACATACAGGCCCCTGCGGCCCAAACAAGGGCGTTCTAGTAATGCACTTGTGCTCTGCATGCAGCAGTGTGCATTTGTCTGATGTGGTGCAGCGCCAATACTGACATGCCCCTCCCTAACCTGCAACCCCTGCGCTTCATTCCCCCTGCCCGGTAACAGGCCACATCACCCCTCATGCGGTGCGGCGTTGGCTGGGCAGGAATGGGTTTGAGGGGAAGAGCCAATGCCCGGCTGGCAGTTCCGCAATGCCTGCTGTGCCCCCGCGATGGCGAGCACTCGCGCGTGCTGGGTCCCACCGCCTTTCGCGTGTCAACCCTAGCGCGCCTGGCCCCAACGCCCCCGCACTTGCTCGCCCCAACCCTTCAAAACGCAGATGATGGGCCAGGCGGTCAACCTTATTGTGGGCGCGGCCTCCATCCCCGACGCGCCCAAGGGCATGCCCGTGTGCCCCGCCGATTGCAACGCCCAGCATGCCCGGGTGAGCGCGCCCCCCTCTCCCGGAAAGGCTTGCTGGCGCGCATAGCTCCGCGGCCCCGTGGCTGGGCTCGGCACCGTGCGTCAGTTGCCAATAAGCTTGACCACCCCACCCGTCTCAGCAGCTCTGACACTTCCAGGGCTGGCAGCCAGAACACGCGTGCCCCTTAGAAGCTCTGGCAGCCCACCCTGGCTTTACGGTCGAATCCGCATCCTCCGACTGGACTCGACCCCCTCCTTGAGCATGCTGCAATTAACCATACCCTAAAACCCTCCCGCATCCCACCCTTCACCCCAACCCGCGGATGCGTGCAGTGGACGCCGGCGCTGACGGCGAAGGAATACCCAGACAACCCCCTCCTGGCGCCGCCCCATAGCAACGGCGACCGCCGCCGCCTTCACTGATGACGGTGGCTGCTCCGTTGGGTTGCCAAGCAGCGGCCATGCTGCGATGCGCCCTGTCGTTCGGATCTCAATGCCCTGCAAAATCTAGCTACTAAACTGGCAGGGACAGGCTTGCCCCAAACGTCCCACCAGCAGCCGCTTTGCCATTCAGTTAGCCGCCCATCAGCGAGATACCTTCCTGGCTGGCATGGCGTTGCGTGTGCTCGCGGCGGCGCACGCAGCGGCGCTTTGTTTGGCTGCTCCCGTGCACGCCCTTTGTGGCCTCCGAAGCTTGCACACTTCAGCCGGGTCTGCCGCCCTGACGCACACGATCAATCCCCCAAGCCCACGCACATACAGCGTCCGCAGGCGGGTAGGGCTAGCGCTGTCCAGCGTTGCTGCCAGCCCCACACCTGTCCCTGCAGATCTTGCACATGCGCGCGCGCCTGCCGGCAGGCGCCAGTCATTACAACACCAGACCCCTTCCTCGCCCGCACCGCCTGCGCTTCCACTTTTTCAACAAAACGAGGCCAGCTCGGCAGGGCGGCGCCTCTGCGCTCTGTTCGCCTTCCCCCGCCTCGCGGGCCCTTTGTCGAGCCTCCGATGGGCCGTGCTTTGCCCAAGCGCCCTGCTATCCTGTCCTGCTGGGCCTTTGCTAGGGCACCGCTTCGTGTCACGGCTTCCCATACCCTGCCCACGCGTATTACGCAATCAAGCCACAGCACGCCAAGGCTGCTCCGTTGCCTGCCAGAACGACACCCCCTGTCACACCACCCGTACTAGCAGGGAAGCGATTATTGCGTCTACTAAACAGCCTCTGCTCCTGCGCACGGCCCCTTAGCGCCGTGCCCAGGACTCGACAGCACTGCCCAGCAGCCGCCGTGGCCGGCCCGGCTTTATTCCTATCAGCCCCTTGTCATTGCACGCATGCGTGCCGGGCACGGCTCCCCTCCCCCACGCTCCTTTGCCCCCCCGCCTCCACCTTGAACTACCCATGAGCGGCGTGGCGCCTTCCCTGCGCCCGCTGCAGACGCGCTCGTGCGCGTTTGCACTGGTGGTTCCTAATTGTCCCTACACTAGCTTGAAGTTCAAGATGGTGTGCGGCGCCTGCAGTGCGTGCAGCGGCCCTAGTAACCGTGGTCCAAGGCGCAGGGCGGCGGGTCTCGACGCCAGGCGTGCGCACTGGGCGCCTCGTCAAGCCGAAACACCGCTGTCGCAATCGGCCCCAAGACGCTGCAACTTGTGCTTGCGCACCAGTGGCACCTGGTGCACTTTCGTGTGCAAGCTGCGAACAGACGGCCCTGGCGTGCGGCGCGCAGCTCGGGCGTGGCACCGGGGTGTGTCAGGCGGCCGCTGCTGACCCGGCGCCGCTGCAGCCTGGCGTCCTTGTACAAGCCTGCCCCCGCCACAGCAGGCTTCTATCAGTTGTCCTTGGTCGTTGCAACGGCCGCCGGTGACAGCTTAGTGCTTCGCGCGCCCTGCCGTGCAGGTGAGCGCATTGGCTCCTGTGGGGCTTGACGAGCGGCCCAGCGAGCACCAGATCCCAGGGCTCCAGGCGGCGGACGCCTTACAAAGGGAAGGGTTTGGGCCTGATCCGCGGATCTCGCCTGCAGATTGCGGGCCCCCATGCACCTCTTCACGTGCGAAAGGTCGGGGCCTGCACCGTGCACGGCCCGGGCCAGCCGCGGGGGGGCGCCGTGCCGGTCCGCGGCGCGAAACGCCGCTGCCGCCGACGCCGGCACCCGCCGACCGCCCCTCACCCGCATCGCAGCTTCTGACCGCAAAGGCGGCGGCGTGACAGAAATGGCGGGGCACATGCGACGGGGCGCGCTCGTGGCGCTGGTGGCTGTGCTCGCGGCCGCGGTGGCGGCCCCGCGCGCCCGCGCGAGGTGAGCGAGGGGTGGGGCAGATCGCGTGCGAACGAGTTCTCGAGGCTGCCAGCTGCTGCGCATGCCCTGGACGGGTTGCTGCATGGGCCATGGAGGCAAGCGGCGTGTGGCCCTCTCTGCTTGTCCGCCGCTGGCAGCCCCTTGCCCCCCCAACACACGGCCCTGAACGCGCGCTGGCGCATGCGCACACACCTCCCCTTTTTCCCCTTGGCAGCCCGCCCGTCCTGAAGCCCATTCCGTCGAAGCAAGCGGGCACCACGGAAATCAAGATCTCCGTCACTGTGGGCAACTACAACCCCGACTGCTCCAACTCGACGCGCCCCGTGTTGATGGTCAACGGCCTGTTCCAGCCCACCATCATCGTGCACGCGGGCGACAAGCTGCAGGCGCGCGTCTGCCCCGCTGCGCTCGCGGCAGGGCGGCGGTCGTTTGCGATAGGGGGGGAGGCAAGGGCATGGGCCTGTGGGGCTGTGCCTTGCTTGAGTGGGTGCGGTGCCGCGCTGCAGAATCCAGCCGTTGGGCCCAGGCTGCCGCTTCGCCATGTCCCACCTTGTCCCTTTCATGCATCAGGTCACCATCGAGAACAACATCCCCGAGGTGTGTGCGTGAATCAATAGGAAGGACACATGCGGTCACATGGGGCGGAGCATACCTCGCCAACGGGACGGCGACCCGCCCCGGGCCAAGGGATTGAGCTGCTGATTGGGTGGTTTTTGCTGCATGCAGCCCACCGCCGCCACTGTCGACCTTCCCCCCGCCCTCCCCTCAACACGTCCACCATGCTTGCCCTGGCCGCCCCTCGCTGCCGAATTGTGAACCTGCGCAGACGTGGCCGGACGTCGCCACCAACGGGGGCATCTCCATCCACTTCCACGGCTTTGAGATGCGGGGCAACCCGTGGCTTGACGGTGCGGGCGGCGGGTGCCAGGGGCCGCCGCCCTCGTGGTGCCGGGGCACCATGCAAAACGCGGCGCTCGTGCGCAATCTTCTGCCTTGGCACCAAGGGCCCAGCGAGCCCCCTCCCCCCCCCCCACGGCCCCCTTGGCACTCCCGCTGCCTCGCCCCCCGCCCCAGGCACCACGTACGTCGCGCAGTGCCCGATCCCGAGGGGCTCAAAGTTTTCGTACTCGTTCGTGGTCAACGAGGCGCCCGGGTGAGCGGTGGTGACGGGCTTGAGGTGGTGCCCAGCGAGTGCATGTGGCGCCCTCGCGAGTGCTGGCGTTGCAGCCTCTGAAAGTTGCAAAGCGTGCCGGTGCTTGCATCACTGCGGGCTGGGTAATGGTTGGCGAAGGAGCAGAAGCCATCCAGTGACCCGTTTTGCTGTCACACTCCCGCCCGCCCCTTCTACATGGCCCCTCCACCCGCGTCGCTGCCGCCAGCACGTACTGGTGGTGAGTATAGGCTGGTGGGGGGCGTGCAAAGGAGCGGGTTGGAGCGCAAAGAGCCCCTTTGCCGTTTCCCTCCTGCCTTTGTCCTTACTTTCCCGCACGCCTCAAAGCCCGGGCCCGCTTTCCTGCACCTGACCAAACCCCCAGGCACGACCACGCCGCAGCGAACCGCGGCGACGGCCTGCAGGGCGCGCTGATCGTGCGGCCCCGCAACGAGCCCGACCCCGCGCCGGGGTCTGAGCAGATCCTCTTCCTCAACGACTGGTGGTGAGCAGGGCGGCAGGTCCCCGGCCTGGCCAGGTTGGTGTGTGGTCACGGTTGCGCCGCCAGGGCCTCCTCTGCCTGGTTTGCGTTCAAAAAATGTTCCATCTTCTCTCCAACGCACAACCGCAGGCACTACCTCGGGGGCGCGATGGCGATGCGCCTCAACAGGTGCGCGCTACCGTCAGGGCCGTGTTATTTTGCGTGACTGCAAGTTGACTGCATGCAGCACAGACACAGGTGCAGCGAGACCACATGGGGACAATGCGGCCACAACCTCTGCACACTGCACCGTTCTCAGCCAGCGCCATCAACGCCCACACCCCTGGACAGCGGCCAAGCCCGCACCCTTGCTAACCCTCAACTTTGCCGGCTCCCCTCTCCCCAATGCACCCCCAGGCCGTTTGACCCCGCCAAGGTGACCGCCGACAGCGGCCAGTGGTGCTGGGTGGGGCTGCCCCGCTCCGTCCTAATCAACGGGCGCGGCAACTTTTACGACTGCGAAGATGTGTACGCGCGCCAGGTGGGGGCAACTGGGGGGGGAGGGGTGGGTGGCCCAGGGGCTGGGGCCGAAGAGGTTCGGGCGGGTGGGGCGCTGCGTGCCAGGGCCCAGCTGCATGCTCGGGTGCTGGCCGCACGCCATGCGCTGCTGCCGCCTCATCCCCTGGCGGCCTCGCGTGGACGGCCCTCCGTGGCCTCGTTACAGCCCTCCCAGCATTCCTGCTGCAGCCCCGCCGAGCCTCGGTCCCCTCACGCCCGGCCCCTCGGCGCTTACCCCCCCCCCAGGTCGGCAAGCCCCTGCCCAGCGGCGCCAAGGCCGTCGCCGGCGACCTCATGGCCCCGAACCCTTGCGTCGCGGGCGCTCTGGGCAACGGCGCGGCGTGGCCGACGTGCGCGCCCACCCCTGGGACCTCGTCCTGCCCTCGCCCGGAGGTATCGGTGGCGCCCGGGTCGACCACCACGTTCCGGATCGTCAATGCCGCAACGCTCGTTTACATGACCGTCTGCTTTGGCGGCCACAACGTGACCGTTGTCGCCGCCGACGCGGTGCCCGTCGATCCTGTCACCTTCAACGAGTGCGTCGACATCAACAGCGGCCAGCGGCTTGACGTCCAGCTGACCGCCAACCAGGCCGCCGGCGCCTATTGGCTGACGGTCACGCCGCAGTACCGCAAGGGGGCGCCGTCCGCGTTTGGCGTGCTGCGCTACAAGGGCGCCAAGGCTGGCCTGCCCACCGCGCCGGTGCTGCAGCCCGAGGCCGCTTACGACCGCCGCTGGGACCCCGTCAAGACCATGTCGGTGCGCGCAACGCGGCCCCTTGGGTGCTTGGGGCAGTCCGACGGGGCGGGCCAGCCGCCTGGCTGCTGCCGACCCACAAACGACGGAGCGCAACCTGCGTCGCCCCGGTGTTTGTCCAGCGCAGAAGCCTGCCGCAAACCTGATTTGAATCCCCACCTGCGGCCCCACCTCATTGTGTTTGCATGCTCTCGCTCCGAACCACGCTGCGCGCAGCTCCACGCCGACGACGCCGCCGACGACCCGGTGCCCCAGACCGTGGACCACCGCTACGGTGCGGGGAGCAGCCCACCTGGCGGCAGTGGGTGGCGGGTGGGGCCGGTGCTGGGCCAGCGCAAAGGCGGCGGGGCCGGGGACGGGCCGGGGCACTGGGGGCTTTGCAGGCTGTGCAGCAGCCTTGTGCGCCCCCCAGCTGTACGTTCTTCCACCTGTACAGTCTTCCACCTGCCCTGGCCGCCCCCTCCAAACCCTCTGTGCCTCAGTCGTCGAGGTCAACCAGCCCCTGTACTCCAACGGCTACGTGCGCTGGGCGCTCGACAACCGTGAGTGCTGGCTGGGGACGTGGGGCGTTGCGGGCCCAGAGCCAAGAGCATGCACTGGCCCTGACCACCAAAGCCACCGGCGGGCACGGGCCTTGGCACACCACCCCCTGCAGCGCTGCGCCCCCTGGCGCAGTTCGCCTCCGTTCTTTCCCCCAGAAGCACGCTCGACCCTTGCTTTCGCCCCCGCGCCAACGATCAACCCTCAACAGTGGCCAACGCCGAGACGCCCCCCTGCACGCACCTGCTGGCTGAGGTGAAGAAGAACCCCGCAGTCTACACGGACGCCGCCTCCCAGCTGGGCCCCACCACCGACACCTCTGGCTACTGGGGCTCCCCCAACAAGCTGTCGGCGCCCCCGGGCATCGTGCGCGTGTTGGAGATGAGCAGCAGCGGCGCCAGGGCGCTGGTCACCGCGGGCACCCCCAAGCTGGGGATGCACACGCTGCACCTGGACAAGGGCAAGGTGCGCACGTGGGTGCGCGCGCGTGTGCGTTGTGTGCAGCCACACAACTCCATCTCCTTCTGCCAGGAAGAGGGTCCACACAGGGGGCGGGCTGGAGGCCTGGGGCTCTGAGGGCGCCCAGTGCTGACTGCGCGCACGCAAGCACCATGCATGTCGGGCTGTGCCTCGGTTGGCGATTCAACGGAGCGGCTAGTTTTAACTCAGTCCTCCGCCACTATGCCATGTCTTTGTGAGCGAGGGTTTTTGGCTGCTTACAAGGACCGCTGCCTCCCTTCCCACTGCTTGCATGCAGGTGGTGGAGATTGTCATCCAGAACGACCGCGCCGGCGCCTTCGGGTCGGAGTACGCCACCAACAGCACGCTCACCAGCCCCCGCAACGGGAGGGAGCAGCACCCGTTCCACCTGCACGGGTGAGGGGGCGGCGGGCGGGTTCGTGCGCATGATCCCAGCGCACAGCTGGTCCCCTGGGCGCTCTTTGACAATGATTTACCCTGCACCAGCCTGCTGGGGGAGTGCCAGGGCTGCCGACCCCACTGACCACCCCACGCGCCGCGGGCCCCCTTCCAACGCCCCTTGCAGGTACCACTTTTGGCTGGTCGGCATGGGCCTGGACGCCTGGAACGAGTCGAAGCCCGCCAGTGCCGAGTACAACACCGCCAACCCCGCCAAGCGCGACACCGCGTCGCTGCTGTTCGCGCCTGCCGGCTCCCCGGCCGGCTGGGTCGCCATCCGCTTCCGCACGAACAACCCCGGTGCGTGCGGGCCGATGAGGCAGGGCGCGGCGCGTTGCAGCATGCGTGGGGTGGGATGTAGCATGCGTGTTTGAACACACTGGTTGTTGCGCACTGGCAGGCGCTGCCCTCGAATTGCACTGGCATAGCACAGCGTGAAGCCCCCAACCTCGGCACCCCCTATTGTTCCCTCCTCTTTGCGTCCTGCCTGTGCCGCAGGCGTGTGGCCGCTCCACTGTGAGTGCTCCGGCCTTTGGCGTCGGGACAAACCCACTGGCAACGGCCCTGCGGCCATAAAGGGCGTTGGGGGTTGGGGTGGGGGGTATTGCATGGTGCCCTGCATGCGCCGCATCAGTAGTGCCAGCTGATATGGTGTTAATCCTGACTTGCCCCTCTTTAACACGCATTCCCCTTGTTTCACTCCTTGCCCGCTGACAGGCCATATCAACCCTCATGCGGTGCGGCGCCAGGGGGGTTGGATGGGGGACGATAGCCGCCGGCTGGCCGGGCACCACACACTGCTCCCACGCCCCTCTGTCATGCTCCAAGCGCGGCCACGCCGTCTTCCACCGCAACCCGACCCACCCTCGACCTCGCATTCCCCCCCCCAACCGCAGATGATGGGCCAGGCGGTGAACCTTATCGTGGGCGCGGCCTCCATCCCCGACCCGCCCAAGGGCCTGCCCGAGTGCCCCGCCAACTGCAACGCCCAGCACGCCCGGGTGAGCCGGCGCCCCCGAGCACGCGCGCCGGGCACCAACAATCAGCCTCCTGGCGCAAGCGGCCTCGCTGCGCGGCCACACGGCAGGGCCCGGCCCCGCAAGTTGCCCGCCCCCACCCTGCCGGCAGCTTGAATGCCTGTGGCGGCCCGAGCGCGCTTGCCCTGTGCGCTTCATGCATCACCTTCGTCGTGGCTTGACGGTCAAATTCCAAACCTCCAACCCACACCCCCCGTGCTCGCCCCCACGCCCCAAGCATGCCGCAAGCGAAGCCCTTCAACCCTTCCCCCTCCCCTCTCCCAACTCCTCCCCAACCCCCCAACGCGCGATTGGACTGCAGTGGACGACGCCGCTGACGGAGAAGCAGTACCCGGACAACCCCCTCCTGGCGCCGCCCCAGACCAACGGCGACCGCCGCCGTTTGCGCCGGCGCTCATGAGGACGGCTGCTCTGCTGGACTGCCAGGCAGCGGCCACTTTGCCGTGCAGCCCTGGCGGCTTTTCACGCCCTTGCAAGGTTGGGGCGCTGCTGCATGTCCAAGCTCGCGATGCGTGCAGCGGCGCGGGCACGCCGGCCCTTTGGCCGCACCCGCACCCGCCCCGTGCGCTCCCAACAGCTTGCACGCTTTAGCCGGGCCTGCCGCCCAGACTCGCACGATCTAACCACCAACCAACGCACGTATAGCTTCTTTCACGAGCTGGTAGGGTTGGCCGGCGCTGCCGCCGGCCCCAAACCGTGTCTCCCCAGGTCTTGCACAGAGCCTGCCACCAGGCGTCAGTGATTTTCGTGCCGGCCCCGTCCCTCGCCCACGCCCCCCCCGCCAAAGCTCCCATCATTCATTCAGGAGGCCGGCTCGGCTGGGCAGTTCTTGTGCGCTCCGTTCGCCTCCTTGCCCAAGAAGGCGCCCTGTCGGCCGTCCTGCCAGGCCGTCGTCAACGGTCGCGGCTCTTGTGCTGCGGTTTGAAGGGCTTCTTAATGCAACCGAGGCACAGCGTGCCGAGGCTGCTGGCTCGCCTATGATGACCCCGCCCCTCACCTGGACGGGGTTGTCTCTGCTGCTGCAAATAACTCCGCCCTGCGCACGGCCCCTAGCGCTGCGGCCCAGGACTCGACAGCACTGTCAGTTGGCATGGCCGGCCCAAGTCTCCCAACAGCCCTTGTCAGCCACGGCACGCATGCGTGCCGGGCATAGCTCCCCTACTCGCTCCTGTGCCCCCCGCTCCCAACGGCCCTTGCGCGGCGGCTTTCCTGCTCTCGCGCCCATCGCCAACGCACTTGTGTTTGCGCGGCACGCCGAACGGCTGTGTGGCGTTTAAGAAAGGCTGCGTGCGCACATTGCGCGGACGGACTTCGCACATGACTGGCTGAGCCCCCCTTTGCGACGCGCCTAGAAGTATTGATGAGCCTGCCTGTGGTGTCTGTCAGACGTCGCCCTTGTAATCGTCGTCGAAGCAGGTCCAAGGGGGTCGAAGGAGGCGAGCAAGAGCGGTGGAGAGCAGCGGCGACCGTCACCGGCCGGCGGCGGCACCGGCGGCGCCAACGGCGCTAGCCATGGGATCCGGCCGCTGCAGCCGGTGGGAGCAGCGCTTTACACTTTACCGAGTCTGTTCATACCAACCGGGGGCTGGACGTACAAGTTCAAGAACAGCTCGGCGAGCAGCACCGGCCTGTACACGGCGTCAGGATGAAGCGAAAGGGAGAGGAGGAGCGGGTGAGTAGGATGCGCGGCGGTAGGGGCCAGGAGGGGAGAGCCCGGCTACGCAGGGGCGGCAGCAGCCGCCGGCAGACGCTTGCCGCCATGTGCTGCTCCCGCGCGCGCCGCCGCTGCTGCGGCGCCGCCCTCTGCGCCGCCGCCCTGGATGGCTGAAGCACCGCTCCCCCTCGCCCGCCGCCCCAGGTGACGGCCAAGCACCCCCGCAAGGCGCTGTATCGGGCGCGCGCCCACTCCAACCCCTTCAACGACCCTATCTACGACGTGCCGCCCCACCCCGACGACTTTGACTGGTGCGGGGCTTGATCACCCGCAGGGGCCCAGCTGGCGCATGCCCCAGCCTGGCCAGAAGGCACGCGCGTGCACGACGCACGTGCATGCGCGCGCAGAGCGATTGGCCCCAGCGCGCGTCGGCGGCTGTGTCACTTTGAGGCCTTGTTGCCCCGACCTCGGGTCGGGGCCGTACGGCCGCCAGCAGCTGCCCTTGAACGACAAAATGCCCCAAGCGCCGCCCCCCTCGCCCTTGCGGGTGCGCAGGAGCGACCACTTCCCGGAGCACTTTCAGCCGCGGGGCGGCGAGGCCTCCACCAGCGGCGGCGGCGGCGGCGGCGGCGGCGACAGCAGCGGCAGCCCGCTCGTGCGCTTCGCCGACGTTGGCTGCGGCTTTGGCGGCCTGCTGATCAAGTGAGCGGGATGCCGGCGGGTCGGGGGCGGCTCGGATGCGGGGCGCTGGTCTGTTGGCTTCAGACGCCGCGCCCGAGAGGCCGCGGGCCATATTCTGCGCCGTGGCGGCTGCGCCTGTCCCCTGCAGCTAGCCCTGCTGCCATCGCGCCCGTTCCCCGGACCCAAGACGTTCAACCCCCATCTCCCATCCCCTTCCTTTTACCCGCAGGCTGGCCCCCCTGTACCCCGACACCCTGATGGTGGGCATGGAGCTGCGGGACAAGGTGGCGGAGTACGTCCGGGAGCGCATAGGTGGGTGGGGCCGTTTGGGGGAGCCCGAAGGCGGGTTGGGAGTGGTTGGCAGAGGGGGGGAGGTGGACAAGGTCAGGGAGGGAGGGGCGCGGAGAGGGGGTCCCCTGCCGTACGCTGCGCAAAACGCACACGGGCCGAAGATTCGACACCAGCACTCGGCGGCAGGCAACCAGCCCATGTTCCAGGCACAACTGGGCCAGGCGCCGCCCGGCACCCTCGGACGCCCTCGGCCTCGTAAACCCCTCGCCGCACGCCGTTTCCCACTCGCACCTCGCACCTCGAACCACACGCGACCCCCGCCCCTCCCCCCCCCCAACCCTCCAGCGTGCCTGCGCCACGAGCACCCCGGGCAGTACGGCAACTGCTCCGTGCTGCGCACCAACGGCATGAAGTTCCTGCCCAACTACTTCCGGCGCGGCCAGCTGACAAAGCTCTTCTTCCTCTTCCCGGTGCGCGCGGGCGAGGGGGCAGTGAGGGGTTTGTGCAGAGAGGTTAGGGTAAGGGGGGTTAGTAGGGTAAGGGGTCGGCAGGGGGGGGGGGTGAGATGGTTGCGTGCACGATGCACGCCAAATTACGGCCCACAGGCGGAGGCCCAGAGGCCGGGGCGCAGGCGCAGCAATGCGAGGGTTGCTTCGCGACCATCTTGCCCCTCCCCCAACCGCCTCTGACCGCACCCGAAAGGAAGCAGCAACCCTCCTTCGCCCTGAACCCACCCCCCCACCCCTTGCCCCCCACCCCCCCTCCGTCAGGACCCCCACTTCAAGGCCTGCAACCACCGGCGGCGCATCATCCAGACCCACCTGCTGACGGAGTACGCCCACCTCATGGCGCCGGGGGGGTGGCTGTACACCATCACAGACGTCCCCGAGCTGGGGGAGTGGATGGTGGGTTTGCTGGCGGGGAGTGTGGGGGAGGGGCGCATGGTTGTTTTGGGGCAAGCGGATGGTATGGGTGTGGAGGGGAAGGGGTGGAGTGGGTGCTGGGCCTGAGGGGGTGTACGCGGCAGGACGGAGAGGATTAGGGGAGGGGCTGACAGGGAAGGGATTGGGGGCTCGAACCCCAACACCGACCGCCCTCAACCCCCTCCCCCCCTCCCCTCATCACCTTTTCTTCACCCCCCCCCCCCCACCACCACCACCCCCAAGCGCTCCAAGCTCGCGGCCCACCCCATGTTTGAGGCCATCCCCGAGGCCGAGGTCGAGGCCGACCCCGCGGCCCGCCTGCTGGCGGAGGCCAGCGAGGAGGGGCAGAAGGTTGCGCGCAACAGGGGGGCCACGTACCGGGCCGTGTTCAGGCGGAAGCCCGACGGCGCGTCGCTGGGCGGGGGCGCGGTGGCAAGCGAGGCGGCGGCGGCGGCGGCGGCAGGGGAGGC
>VIYE01000058.1:0-13416 GCA_008037345.1 Messastrum gracile | reverse complement strand
CCGGCGGAGGCGGCCGGCGGCGGCGAGGCGGCGCAAGCGGCGGCGGCGGCCGTTCCCCAGCTGGCAGACCTCGACGCGTTCCCCCTGGTGGACAACCAGGTGGGTTACATGTGCTGTCCCACCCACCCATTCTCCCCCTCCCTACTCGCTGCCCCTGCGGGCGCAGCCCCTAGGCAACAGGGGCGGGTCGGCACCAGGGGAGGCTGTGGCCGCTTTCGGTTGGTGGGCGATTTCGGCGCGCTGGCGGCTTCGTCCCACAACACTGGCAGCCTGCGCCCCCCGCGGCGGGCGGGCCCGCAGCAGGCGCGCCGCAAGCGCGCCCTTCCAATCCCTGCTTCGGGCCTCGCGCTCCCTCCTCCCCCGTGCCAAACAGGGCCTGGTCAACCCCCTGGTGCCCGAGGGCACCCAGGCGCACGTCTTCGCCATCCTTGACACGAAGGCCAAGCTCCAGTACATCGGGTTCAGCACGGGCCTGCGCGCGACGCTGCGCACGCTGCTGGGGCGCCGCCCTGACAAGGCGCACTTTTTCAAGTGAGGGGGATGGGGCTGCGGGGACAGCCGGTGGGGGCTGGCGCCCGGCCCACATGCGCGCGCGGGCGGGGCCCGGTGGGACCTCGAGCCAGCCTCTTTGCCCGCGGGGCCGGGCGCTCCCCCTGCCGGCCCTTCGGCCCCCACGCGCGCATGCTCGCTCCGAACCCCGGGCCCGCCCGCCCACCCCAGCCTTGTGCGATGGGGCCGCCCACCCGGCTCCTGAACCACCTCGCCCCCGCCCCCCAATCAAAAACACCCCGCGCTCCAGGGCCGTCCACTTCCCCGCGCTCGACCAGGCGGCCATGGTGGCGGTGCGGGAGGCGTGGTTCGAGCAATGCGGCGGCGCGCCCCCCGGCAACAAGCTGGCCCTTGAGAGGGACATGTGGCAGAAGCCCGTCGATGCGGGCGCCATCAGCGCACGCGGCCGGCGGGTGCGCGGCCGCGGTTTGGGGGGCTGGGGGTGGGGGCGCGGGGCGACAGGCTTGCTCCTGAGAGGGACATGTGGCAGAAGCCCGTCGATGCGGGCGCCATCAGCGCGCGCGGCCGGCGGGTGCGCGGCCGCGGTTTGGGGGGCTGGGGGTGGGGGCGCGGGGCGGCAGGCTTGCTCCTGAGAGGGACACGTGGCAGAAGCCCGTCGATGCGGGCGCCATCAGCGCGCGCGGCTGGTGCCGCAATCGGGGGGGGGGGGGCGGGGGGAGGGCCGGCAGCCGAGGGGCGGGCGGGGGGAGCCGGTTGAGTCAACCAAAGCGGCATGCGCGCCGCCCGCTTGGGACCTTTGCCCAAGCGGCGGCCGCCTCCCGCTGATCAACGTAACAATCGCACGATCCGCCCCCTCCCTCTCCCCGCTCGGGACAGGCCGCCGCGGAGGACAAGGCGCGCGAGCTACTGGCGCTCATCCGCCAGCGCGGCTGCACCGAGCCCTTCACGCCCGCGCCCGAGCTGCTCGACGACGGCCTGGTGCGGGGCGCGCCCCCGCACCAGGGGTTGCGGGTTGAAGGCAGGCCTTTGAAGTTTGGGTTACGTTCTTGATATGTTGGCTGAGGCAGAGACAAGCCGACCCTCGAGGTTGCAAGGGGGCGTTGCCAACATGCAGGATAGGATAGGATAGGATAGGTTAAGAAAGGATTTTGCGCATTCTCACAGCTCTCGCTGCAGCGGCCCCACATCCAGGGAGCCGTGCAGACCTGGTGGGCACCTGGCGCGAGCCCGCGGTCACGGCTTCCCCCCTTGCGCGCGCGCGCAAACGCGCGGCTGCGGCGCAGGTTGATTTCCTGGCGGTGGCGGCGCTGACCGAGGAGCAGCTGCAGGCGGCGCGCGAGGCGGCAGCCAAGGCCGCCAAGGAGAGCCGCTCGTGCTCCGTGCTGGTGCGCGCCCGCAGGGGGTGGGGTGGGGGTGGGGGCGTCGGCAAGCAGCCTGGTTGGATTGAGGGTCATAGCCCCGACTAGCAGCCTGTGGAGCCCAAGGCGGCGGCTAAGGCCTGCACGAGTGTGCAACGTGCCGGGCGCAGCCAGGGCGCTGGTGGGATAGGGGGTGGCCGCGCGCCGCCACTTAGGGCCCGCCCCGCCCCCCGCCTGACAACCCCCTCCCCCTGTGCCGACGCCTTACCCCCTCCCCGCGCTGGCCCCTGCTCTCTGCCCACCCCTCCCCGCGCTGGCCCCTGCTCCCTGCCCACCCCTCCCCGCCCTGGCCCCTGCCCCCTGCCCCCCTTAGATCGACGGCCAGCCCAAGCACTTCACGGTGCGCTTCGTGTCCCGCAACCCCACCAACGGCGGCCACATGTTTGATGTAGGCCTCAACTACGACAACCAGGAGACGCGCCACAGGTGGGGCTTACAAATTAGGGGGCTGTAAGAGAATGTGCGTGTGTGGGGGGGGTGGACTTTAGACGGGAGGGGCTGCCTTGGCTGCCGCGCGCTACCCTCAACCACGACAACCAGGAGACACGCCACAGGTGGGCTGGTGAAGCATTGTGAGGCCGGGGCCGGCGGGGACTTTGATAGCAACAGGGCAAGGGGCGTTCCGGGTCGCGCTGGACCTGCTCACCTCAAGCGCCCTCTGAGTTGGGTCGGGGCCCGACACCAAACACCGAAACCTTCTCTTTCTGCCCCCAAAGGGTCGTCGTGGGCAAGGAGTATTACGAGCCCCTGGGCCTCGAGCCCGAGGTTCCCGTCGAGGCCGCGCTGGCGCTGGTCCTGCAGCGGAAGCTGCCCCGCACCCGCGCGCCCGGCCAGGTGCTCGCGAGTTCCCAATTCCCGGCCGCGTACTTCTCGGTGGGAGGCGTGGAGCAGTGGTACGGGAAGGAGTTCCTGGACATCCTGGACGACATGTCGGGCGCGCGGCTGAGGGAGGACGGCAAGGAGCCCGCCTACTGGCGCTTCAACCGCACGCAGGGTGAGGAGAGGGGGTCGCTAGTATGGAGGGGCGCGTTTGGGCAGGGGCAACGAGGGAGCCGGCCAGGCCGCCCCACCTCCTCCTCACAAACCCTCGCTCTCCCCTCAACCCCGCCCCACCCGCCCCGCCCGCGCCAGACTACGGCCCCATGCGCCAGGAGGACCCCAACTCCCTCGCCAACGCCCTGGGCCTGCTGCGCCCGATCTGAAAGCCTGCCCCGGCGAGGGGCGCGCCTCGCGCGCGCGCGCGCGCTCCCGCCCGCGCTCGCAACAGCTTGCTTTCGTGCTTCATATGTCTGTGTGCCTGCACCTGTCGGGGGCGGGCCTTCCTTGCTGCAGTTTGCTTCCAGCTGCACCCCTTGTCCCTCGTGTGAATCCGCCCTTGTAAAGCAGCTCCTCTGGGCTCGATGGCGCTGGGTTCGCCAGGGGGGGGGGCGTCGCCGGGGGCAGCCGCCCATGCGTTGGCGCACGCTTACATGGGTGGGCCGGCGCTGCAGGGGGGCCACGCGCTGGCGGTGGGCTGGGCCGGAACGTGAATGGCAGGTCCCGCTGTTGGTGGCGTCGCTGTGTGGCGTTTGGCCGGCGATGGACCGTGGCGACTCAGGCCTGGAACAACCCCGAGGGGGGCCATTTGCCCGAGGTGGCGTGCTTCCCGCCAAACTGAGCGGGGCCCTCCTGGGAGGGACCCTACCCCTGTCCGAGCGGTCACTTGCCTCGCAAGCGTTGTTGAGCTGCCTCGCGGCGCCTGGCGGGCGGAGCCGGTGACATAGGCGCCCGGCCGGGTGTCCAGCCAGTGCAGCGGCGCCTAGCGGGACCCAGCGCTGCATACGCCTTCCACTCAGCAACGTGCCCTCTAGGCACCCAAACACCCGCACCTTATTGGACACCGCGTGGAAGCGGCGCCCACACGGGTGTGACCACCGAGCGGTGGGGCTGCAAGCTGCTGTTGCAAGCTGCTGTTGCAGAGATTAGAGGCCTCGGCTGGAAGGCCGCTTGGAAGATCGAGCTGACCGAGCCTTCGGTGTCAACTCGGCTTCCAGAACGCCGCTCACGGGAGGAGGACTGCACCACAAAGCAATGCATCCAACCCGCTCGCGCGGGCGGCCGCTGGGCCTCCTGCTCCCGGTGGCGGCGCTGCTTCTGCTGCTCGCCAGCCCACCGCCCGCCGCCAACGCGGCGTGCGTGCCCGTCACCGTCGACGATGTCCTGGCCAAAGTGCCAAAGGGCGCCCCGTCGGGGGCGCGCTGCGGCGCCGGCATCGCCGTCTGCGCCCCAGGCGAGCGCCGCGGCGCGCGCGAGGAGGCGGGAAATCGGGGGGCGGCCGGGCTTTGGGCGCGCGTTCTGGCTGCATCGGAAGTCTTTGCGGGGTCGGGGCCTACAGCCATTGGCGACAGCGGCGCAGCGGCGGACATGCCGCATGGGCAAGCCGCATGCGGCGGTGCGAGCTGAGGAGCAGCCCGCTTCTGCCTGCAGTGGCCCGTCCTGCAGGCGAGCTCCCCTCACCCTGGCTCGCCCTCGGGCCCCCCCGCAGGCCTGTGCTGCGGGCAAAACGGGTTTTGCAGCAACAGCGCCATCTCTTGCGACGGCACCTGCCAGGTGCGGGCGCAAGCGCTTGCGTCAGGGCAGGGTCAGTGGTCCCACTGACCCTGCAACACATGGCTTTTGAGAGGGACGCATTGCTTTCCGCAGGGCCCGGAGGCCGCTTGTGAAAGCGCTCCAGCAAGCCGGCCTCGCCCCTCCCTACCAGCCGTCATCTTGCTGCAACGCACGCACGGCCGGCGGGGCGGCTCCCTGAAGCCAGCAGGCGAGGGGCGCGCCGCAGCAGCTCGCCCCTCGCGCGCACCACCCCCTTGCAACCGCTGCCCCGAGCCTTGCCCATGATCCCTCCTTGCGCTGCAAACTACCCCTCCCCTGACCCCCGCCCAACGCCACCCCGCTGCACCTGCTGCAACCTCCGCACCCCCTCCAGTGCGCATACTCCGGAAAGGGCAGCGGCTGCGCCGGCGGATACCCAATCGCCGCGCCAAAGGCCCTCAAGACCGCCGCGCCCGGGGGCGCCTGCGGGAACTTTGTAGCCAAGTGCCCCGGCACCCAGTGCTGCACCATGTGAGCATTGGTCGGGTTGGTTAGGTAATTAAGGCGATCAACTTAGTTTGATATTTCCTGGAGAGGCTCCCCGCGCTTCGGAGCTTTGGATCGACTTCTTGCAGGAGCGAAGTGAGGAGGGTGGGGAACCCTGGTGGCCCACCAGCCGTGCTGCCCCTCTCTGCGGCGGCCCCGCGGCCACGCGGCTCCGCCCCCGCCACCCCAGGTTTGGCATCTGCTCCAGCAACGCGTTCCACTGCATGTCGCCGTCTTGCTACCTCAAGGCCAGCCCGCGCAGCGCGCTCTGCAAGGCAGCCCACAAGGCGTTCCCTCGGGGGCGCAACCCCAAGCACTACGAAATCAACGCCACCGTCGGCGCCTACAGGTGCGGCCTGGTGCAGGCGCTTCCTCGGCCCTTTCATCCCCATTGGCCCCGCCTGCCTGCCCTGCCTGCGTGCCTGGTGTTCCCTCGCACACCTCCCCCCCCCTCGCGCACCTCCCCCCCCAGCTGATGGGGGGTGGAGTGGCAGTTGGAGGCCTGCCGGGGGTCGGGGTGATGACCCCCTTGTTTCCCCTCCTCCCACCCCTTCTTTCCCCTGGAACTCCCCACCTCCATGCCTCTGCGCGGGCCCCTCTCACACTCTCCCTCCAGCCCCGACGGGAACTTCACGCGTGACGTCATCCTGGTCAACGGGAAGTGGGGGGAGTTCCTCATCGAGGCAGAGGTGAGCGCACCGGCCGCGCACGCGCTCTGGGGGAGAGCGAGTTGGGGTTCAGGCCTGAGGCTGTCCGGCTGCATTGGCCCGGAGCGGCCGCACGACGAGTCCCAGGAAGGATGGCGCGGGCTGCTGCGATTTAAGGAAATAGTGCGCTCCCCGCGACAGTGTTCCCTCCACCGCGCCCCTCAGCTTGCATGCACGCCCCCCCCCAACTGACTCGACGCGCCCCCAGGTGGGGCAGCGGGTCATCGTGACCTTCAACAACCAGGTGCCCGTTATCAGCGGCGACGGCAACAACACAGGCGCCAGCATCCACTGGTGCGCACCCTGCAGCCGGGGCCGGTTCGCCATCCTCGCATGCGGTGCAGCGGCGTCGGCGGCTCATGCCTGCGCCTGCGCCACCCGCGAAAAGCTGCACGTGCGTGCTGCTCGGCACAAAGCGCGAGCGGGCGCGCACTGGGGAGCGTTGCGTTGGGAATCCTGCTGGGCGCGTGCGCTCCTGACGCCGGCCCCTCGTTGCCGGCCCCTCTCGTCCCCCCAGGCACGGCATGCTGCAAATGAACAACAACCAGGAGGACGGCGTCGTGCTGGCGACCCAGAGGGTGGTGCCGCCCGGGGAGAGCTTCATATACGACGTGAGAGCCCCTTGGGGCAGGGCCGGGGCTGGGGCTGGGGCTGGGGCCCGGGCTGGGGCTGGGCGTGGCGCTGGGGCCTGATGCCGGGGGACGGACGGTTGCAGCTTTGCCCTCGGGGCCATTTGTCGCTGGCTTTCGTGCGCCCCTTGCTTTCCAACCGCAGCTTTGACTGCGTTCAGGACCTACCCAGCGCCCCCCGCTTCGCCTTTGCCTTTCCTCGTATGGCAGTTTGTGCCCGACACGCCCGGCACGTTCTGGTGGTGAGCTGGCGCATGCACAGGGAGATGGGCGCGGCAGGGCTTCGCCACGCAGTCGCATTCAGAGGGAGCCAAGGCCCTGCCCGAAGGCGGCAGCCTTCTTGTTCACGCCTTTGCCATCCCCCAAGCACCACCCAACGCCTCGGTCTGAAGCGGGCAGCTCGGGTCTGCGGCCAGCGGCCTCGCCCCCGCCGCTCGAGCGCACCCCTGCAAACGGCGTCGCCTCGATCCTTCCCACCCGCCCCCCCTCCCAAACAAGGCACTCCCACTTCAAGGCCCAGTACATCGACGGGCTCAAGGGCCAGCTGGTCGTCAGGGACCCGATTGACAAGGTCAAGTGGACCACGGACACCGCAGTAGTGGTGCGCACCCCTTGCCCTGCTCCCCTGCCTCGCACCACAGACACACACAAAAAAAGAACACCAGCTTGGGGTCCTGAAGCTTGCAGACCCGCCAAGGCTGGCGCGGCGGTGATGTCATGGGCGCTTCTTTCCTCGCGTCAGCGCGTGCGCGTGCGCACCCGGTCCTCACCTGCGTCGCCCCCACCAAACTCAGCCCTCTTGCCTGCCATCTGACGTGCGCTCCCACACCCCTGATTTGCGGCCCCCTGCTGTTCCCGTTTTTCAATTCTCATCCCTCAAACCTCCTCAGCTGGCCGACTTTTATTGGTCCAACTGGTCGGAGCTTATGAACTATTACCTGAGCCCGGCCTCTGGCGGTGACGAGCCCACGCCCCGCAACGGCGTCATCAACGGTGGGCGTGCTGGCGGACCCGGGTTTTGGATATCGCGCCTGCACAAACCTGCCCGCCTGGCTGGTGGCGGGGCCGCTTGCCAAAGGCCAGCAGATTTAGGCCGGGCTCAACCCCCTAGCCACCGCCTACCCCAGCCTTTGAGCCGTTCTGTCGGGATCGGCCTCATGACCCCTCGCTCCTGGCCTCCCCCCTCCCCCCTCAGGCATCTCCCAGGACGATTGCCTGTACACCGACCCAAAGACCTGCAAGTACGCGTTCATCAAGGTGAGTGGCGATTTGCGGACGTTTTGCTGCGGCCCTGGCAGCAGCGGCAGCAGGAGCAGCAGAGGAGCAGAAAGCCCCAAGCACAGCCTTGCGCAACCACGCTTTGCCCAGGCCTCACACAGGTGCATTGACTGACCCCGCCTCCCACCTCCCGCCGCCAGGCCACCGCCGGCACCTGTGACAACCCCCAGACGCGCCTGCGCATCGTCAACTCGGGTGCGCCCGACTGCTCAGGGGCCGCGATGACTCATAATCGCCCTCACACTTTTTTGCCGGCTCTTCGGCCTCCTTTGTAAGAAATGGGGCGTGCGCAAACCCGTTGGACCCCACCACCTCGCGTCCCTGCCTTGTCAACCTTCACCCCGGAAACTCGGCCCCCTCGCCTGCTCCCGCCGGCCCCTCAATCCACGGCCTTGGCTTGCGCGCGCCGCCAAACCCTTGAACCCAGGCGGCTTTGCGGTCTTTGACGTTTTCGTCGACCTCCACAAGATGCTGGTCATCCAGGTCGACGCCGTCGCAGTGGAGCCCGTTTGGGTGAGGGCCGGCTTAGGGCTGGCCGTTGGGGGCGCATGGGGCGCGAGCAAGGCGAAAGGCTTGCGCGCATGGCATGCGTGCATGTGGCTGAGGGGTCCATGCAGGCGCCCGGCACAACGTGACCAGCGCCCGGGCCGGGCGAGCCAGCGCGAGCGCACGCGCGCACGCTCCACCATCCTTGCTACACACGCCGCGCCAGCCCCCGCTCGTGCCACCCCTTGAGCGACCGCTGCCTGCTCCCAACGAACCCGCGCACCCTGCAGGTTGACCAGGTCCGGGTCAACAACGGCCAACGGGTCGACGTCCTGCTGTGCCGCGCCGACAACACCACCAACATGGAGTGAGCCCATATTGGGCAGCAGGCCGCGGCGGGTAAAGCGGGCTCGGTGCGCGCGAATGTGCCTGCCGGCTGGCTTGCTGGCTGGGTCGATATCCGTTGACAGCGGGGTGGTCTGGCTTGCGTCTTCGCTGGTGGCCAGCGCTGGCTCAACAATGTTCCAACCTGGGCAACCCCTGTTCCACTAAACAAAACCGTCGCGCTGCCCTTCCCCAGGCCGGTGTGGGTGCGCGCCATCATGCCCGACGACACCTTCCCGGACGGGCCCCTGTACAACCGCACCCTCGCCATCCTCTACTACACCGACTCGCCGCCTGCGCCCGCGGCGTTCCCGCCGTCGAGCGCGGCGCTGCAGCCGCCGATGATCGGTGAGGCGTCCGCCGGGCGCGGGCGCGCCCGCTGGGTGACGAAGCCCTGCTGCGCGCGCTCGATTGAGCGGCCGGCCGCTTCTACGGCTTCGCAGCCCGCGGGGGTTCAGCGCCCCGACCTGCCACCGCCGTGCCGGGCCGGCGCCCTGCCTGCCTCAAACGCGGCCCCGCCCAAAACAACTCACCCGCGCACCGTTCGGCCCCCTCCCAGGCATCGGCCTCAACGACAAGCTCAACGCCAGCGGCCAGATCATCAACCCCTCGCGCCTGGAGGTGTTCCACGGCCCTGGCCAGCCGCCGATCGTGCCCCCGTCCCCGACCATGTGAGCAAAAGCCGGCAGCGGACGGCTGGGGCGCTGCGAGCAGTGCGACGGTCCTCGACTGCTGCGTGGGAGGCATGTGCCGTTCGTGCCCCCCTCGCCGACCATGTAGGCCCCGACGCCGCTGGGCTGCATGCGCTTGGGGGCGTGGCTGCCTAGGCCCAGCGCATGCATTGCCTGTGGATGCAACCCACGTGCGCGCGCTCGCCCTGCCGCGCGGCGACTCCAGCATCGGTTGCTCACTCAACCCCCCCTCGGCCACCAAAACCCTCTGCAGGACCGTGAACCGCACGCTGTCGTTCCAGGTCCCCGCCTCTGGCGACGGCACCCAATGTGAGGCGCCTTGAGGGGGCACGCGCCGCCGTGCGCATGGAGGAGGAGGGAAGACTGGCACCGCCAATGCATTTCCATGCGTCCACCCGGGTCTGTCCCGTCGGATATGCGCGCCTTTGCTTGCGCGAGCGCATGCTTCCTGCCGCCTTAATGGGGACCCGGGTTGAATGCAGCCAAGGACCCTTGCAATGCACCCTCTGCCGCGCTTCACCGCCGAAACCCCCACTGGGCCTTCCACTCTGATGCTTCCCCAACGCAGACGCTTATTTCAACTACATCAGCCTTAAGGAGACTGGAGCGTGAGCTCTGGGACTGTTTGCTTGGCCGGCAGGCAGGGGCAGCGTGCGGTTTGGATCAGGCGGGCAGCCGACTCTTCCCCCCGCTCCTACGCAAACACTCACCAGCTTTCCCTGCACGTGCGCGGTTGCTTGGCGCACGAAAGCCCAGCAAATATCAACAGTCAGCTTCAAACCAGGCCTCCACTGGCTAACAGCAGTAGGCGGATGTCAGGGGTGCTGCCCTGCGCAGTCAACTGACACACACACACACACACACACACACACACACACACACACACACACACACACGCCCACACCCCTTGTTGCCGCCAATCGTCCATCTGGTTTCTGCGCAGGCCAAGCCTGCTCGAGCGCATCTATGGTGCGCTCCGCCCGCGCGCAGCCGTCTGTTGTGTGTCAGAGGCCCTGTCGTGACCCCAACCACTTCATTGACCATTTGCTGTCCTGCGTGCTTTGGCCGCTGCGCGCGCGACCACTGAGCCAGCGGCGGCGGCCTGAACCGGGAACGTGTCTTGTCAAGTGCGGCGCTCATGGGGGCTTCCCCCTCATCAGGCAATGGCGCACGGCTGCTGCGAATAAGCTTGAAGACATGCAGCACGCACAGCCCCACCGCGCCGGGCGACAAGCCCAGGCAACCCCAGTCATGCATGCTTTAATACACCCTGCGCGCCCTCCTTTCATACACCGCAGGCAACCCCGGGGGCGTGGGCGTGCCCTCCAACCCATCGGGCACAGAGCTGCAGCAGGGGTGGAACATCGCCAACATCACCGGGGGCAGCGTGGTCGACATCTACATAAACAACGAGGACGGCGGCGAGCACCCCCTGCACCTCCACGGGGCGTGGTTCTGGGTGAGCGCCAGCCCGCGGGCGGGGAGGCGCGCCTTGGGAAGCATTAGCGCCCGCATGGGGGGGTGCAGGCGGTCAGGGTGCTCCCACGCGCAGGGTGGCTCGTCGCAAAGCAAGGGGACGCCGCAGCAGCTGGCAAGGGGCCCATCAAACTAATGCCCAGGCCGCCGAAACCTTTTGCCTCCACCGAACGAGACCGGCCACCGGCCCTTCTGCTCAACCGCCTGCCGCCGAAACCTGCCCCCAATGCCAACCCGCGCCAGATCATGGCCCGCGGCGCCTCGGGCGACGGCGACTATGCCGGCCAGCCCCTGAACCTCGGGAAGCTCGCAAGGGACACGGAGACGGTCAACCCCTCCAGCTACATCGTCCTGCGCTTCATCGCCAACAACCCCGGGTGCGTTGGGATGGCTGTTTTCAGCCGCGCGCCCCTGCGGCTGCGGCTGCGGTCGCGGCACGTCGCCGGGCGATGCACGCGCGGGGCGCATGCACGGGGCGAGTTGCGGCGCTTTGTGCTTGCCGGCGGGTGGTTGGGCCTTTTCAGGGCTTGTCAGCACTCATGCAGGGGGCTGCATTCTCACGGTGGTCGCTGCGCTTGCCGGCCCGCTTTGCGGTTGGCCTGCAGCGCTGCTCTAGGATGAGTGTGGCTGCCTTTGCTCCAGCACGCGCCTGCAAAGGGCCTTGTTGCCGCTTCCTTTCCCTAATGCACGTGCAACGACGCCCTCCGCTTGACGTGCTCCTGCAGGGTCTGGATGTTCCATTGCCACATTGACTGGCGAGTCTCTCTGGGCTGGTGGCGGGCAATTGGGGGCGGGCGGTTGGGGTAGCAAGCAGCAGCGTGCACTTTTCGCGATGGCGGTGTTTGCTGCAGCTGCATGCGGCGTAGCTGCCTCGGTCAGCAGCCTTCTGGCCTCACCTCGTCAGTGCCAAAGCTCACATGCCCTGTCTTGGCTCCTTTCCTCGCCCTCTCCTCATCCCTCCTCAGGCACCTCGCCGCGGGCCTGGGATGGGTGTTCCGTGTGATCATTTGACGGCGGCGCCCGCTAGTAGCTATGCCATGCAACGAGGACCCAACGAGCGGTGTGCAACCGAAGCGGCCTGCTGCGGCGCGAGCCCAGCCAGCGGTCGCGGGCTTCAGCCCTGGCACTTGCAAAGGCGCCCTGCGAAACGGCAAGGCGCATACCTGACCTCAACCCCAGTCATGCGGATGGGCGCCCCTGGCTGCCCCCCCCCCTTTTTGGCATATGGCCCGCCTTGGCCCGTCGAGCAATACCCCTCTGACGGCGTTGCTTACTACAGACGCGGCCTGCGTCACATGGGGCACATGCCCGCACACACGGCGGACCTTTCAAAAGTTCAAACCCAGCGACACACTCACCCACACGCCACACTCCTATCCACGGCCGCGCTCGCCCGGCCGGCTGCACGGCGATCCTCGGCCCCTTGCAACTTCTGCACCCGCCGACGCTTCGCTGGGCGCCCGCTTGCTTGGCGCCCTGAGCCACCCCCCCACTCTGCTTTCTGCTGCCCACCCCCCTATCAAAACCGTGGGCCGGGCAGGCTTGGCGTTTGCCTGCCCACCTACTGGCTCGGCATTCAACACAGCATCTCTGCACTGTCTTGCTCGCAGCAGCTCTCGCGGGCGCGGCGCTTCGACCCCTCCTCCCGCACCTGCTTGCTGTTTACCAGGCATGGCCGCCCCTCCCTGTTGACTCGCACGCATCCATTGGCCGCCGCGGGGAGCCTCGCCCTGCGTGCGCCGTGTAACGGCTGGCGGCCGATACGCGCACGCACACGGGGGCCCCCCTCCTGCAAGTTTTCAGCCGCAAAGCGCAAGCAGACGTCGCATTGTGTCGGGCTGCACGGGCGGACTGCCGGACTGCGCCGCTTCACGACGCGGCTCGAGTCGCCGCCCCTCCCGGGCGCCGCGCCGGGGCTCTCCAAAACCGGCAAGCCAGCCGTTCTTGGTGCTGAGTAACTTGGCAACGCATGGCAGCAGGCCGTCGGCGCACGGTGGAGGCCGCCGCGCGCAGTAATTTCACGCGCGCCTCGACACGGCTGAAGGCGGCGAGCCTTGCTCCTCCCCCCCGCCCCGCAAAACCGCACAGACGCATGCAGGCACCGCATTGCGCCAATCCTGGACCCGCCACTGGAGCCGGGGCAGCGGCGCCCGGGGCGTCACCGCAAAGCGGCGCGCATTGCGCGAACAAGGCCATCAGTCGCGCGGCTCTTGTGCGCCGCTGCGCCCATTCCAGACCACTTCTGACTCTTGAAAACGTCTGAAAACACTCGTCCGCCCGCACAGTGGGCGCTCATCGGCACCGCGCCAAGGGTTTGATGCAAGCGGGTGGATCTGGGCTTCTGGTTCGACTACGCCGTCGCAATACCTTTTCCTCGTCGAATTGACCGGCGCGCCGCGCTCTCGTGTCCCGTGGGCCGCCCGGGAAGACACGCAAGAGGCCCCTGTGGTGCCTGTCCGCGCCGATCGGCTGCCATTCTGATGACGCGACGGCTTCAGCCGCCCGCGCTGCCGCTCCTGGCGGCGGCGGCGATGGTCCTCCTGGCCAGCCCGCTGCGCAGTGCGGGCGCAGCGGGGTGCCGCAAGGTGGCCGTCGACGACGTTGCGTCCAAAGTCCCTGACAAGGAGGTGCCTGCGGGGGAGTCCTGCGGCGCCGGCATCGCCCCCTGCGCCCCAGGCGCGTGCTCGGGCGGAGGGCGCGGGACGCGCGGGGGGCGGGCAGC
>VIYE01000057.1:0-13562 GCA_008037345.1 Messastrum gracile | reverse complement strand
GCTCGGCCGCCAACGCGGCCTCAGCTGCGGCGGCACGCGCCTCGGCCTTGGCCAGGGCCTTGCCCAGCGCGTCGGCCCGAGCCGCCAGCTTCTCGCGGTCGTCCAGGCTGGCCGAGTAGCGGGCGTGCACATGGTGGCCGAGAGCGGCGCCCCCTGCCACGAGGCCGGCAGCCGCCGCCGACAGTAGGAGGTGGCGCAGCAGCCGGGCGACGCGGCGTCGAGGGCCGGGCCCGCGCCGCTCCTGCTGCCCCTGCCCGAGGGGCGGCTCCTGCTGCTGCTGGGCCGCGAGGAACTGCGCAATCACGGCGGGCGGGAGCACGCCAACGGCAGCGCCGCCGCCGCCGTCTTCGAGCGCACTGCTGGCCGCGCTCTGCAGCGCTGCCGACTGGCCGCCAACTGGGAGGGAGGGGGGGAGGGGGAGGGGAGGAGGGAGGGGTAGGGGGGGCTGCCGTGCGCCGCGGTTTTCGCTTGCGCGGCATTTGCACCAACGGGCAGGGCGGCCGGCTGCCGCAAGCACTAGTCGGCTGGCAACAGTGTGCTCGCCGGCCGTGGTCCCGCCCCCCACCGCGCCGGCCCCTGCACGTGCGCAAGCTTGCACCGCCCCACCACGCGTGCAGCCTGCATGCGCATGGCGTATGCGCAGCTGGAGGGGCTTAGCGGGCGCTATGCATGCAGCGCCGTTCGCCGGCGCGCTTCCCGCCCGGGCGCGCCGCCCGCAGCCTGCCCCTGGGCTCTGCCCCTCACCTGCCGCTGCCGCCCGCTTCCCGTGCTCCTCTGGAACCAGTCCCCAGCCGAGCTGGTGCTCCATTGCAGTCTAGCGCTGTTCGATCTTGCAGCGTACAGTCTTCACGGACTCTGAAGATACCAATGGTGTACTTGTACGCAATTCAACTCGCAACTGGCTGGCGCCACCTCGACATGGCGCCTGGCGCCGTGCGGGAAGCCGCGGGGCGGGTGGACGGACGGCGATTGTGCGTCCACCTGGCGTCCACCAGCATGGCCCGGCGCCGCAGCCAGCGGCTGCAATGATGGCAGCCAGCAGCTGCTATGAGGTTGCACACCGAGCGCCGGCCTGGCGCTCTCAGCAACGGCCGTTGTTCAAGCACTCGATGCCAAATTGTGCCGGGACATCGGGCAAACCCAACTCCTGTACTGCCCCAACGCAAAGCTCTGCACCAACAGTATGCCCCAGAGCCTGGTGGCCTATAACTGCCGGTGCACGTGCGTCGGCCCAAAACGAAACGCCTCGGCACCCGTACGCGTGGGCCACGCCTCCATGATGCCCACCAATGACCGCGGGGTGTCGGTCGAGCTCGGCGTGGAGGCCAACGCAATCGGGCGCGCCCAGAATGCCAACGCATAAATGAACTGCAGAAGCCTTTGGCCTGTGCCGGGCACTCCGCGGCTGCCCAGTTGCGAGCAGCGTGAACCCTCGACCCGCCACAATCCCACTGCGACGCCCCTGACTCACAGGCTCCCTCTCTCACCACCCCACTCCTGCTGTGAGCTCTGCGCCTCGTGAATCGGCTCAGAAGTGCCTGACTGGCGCGCGGGAGTCGCATGGCGTGTATCAACACGCCCGGTCGCTGTGCAGCGCCGCCGCCCAGCGCAGCTCCACGCCCCGCATACCCACCAGCCGCTTGATGGCAGCCAGGGCAAGAGACACGGGTGAACATCAGCTAGGCATGCCGGTGGGCGGGCGGGTGGTTGGCGACGGCGCCAGGGGCGGAAAGCGGCTCACGGCGCGCCTCCGGCGGGGAAGCGGTGCACCGCCATACCCACGCGGTTGCTGTCACATTGGCGCTTCGCCCTTGGTCATAAGATGCTGGGAGCGTGCTTAGGGCGCTGATGCGACCTGTGTCACTCGGTTACCCGCTGCGGTGCACGTATGGGGGCCGTCATAACCGCGCTCATTGGGTCACGCATCGCTCATCACCCTGCCTCACCCGCGCAGGGCCGTTGATCTGCGAAACACGTCCAGCAAGCCCCAAGCGCCCCCTCACGGCCCTGATCGCTTTTGCGCCTCGCGTCAGGCTCCCAGACCCAGCAAGATGGCGAGCAGCGTGCCGACCTTCCTGTCGGCGCCGCTGGATGCCTCCACGTTCCCGCGCGACTCGGTGGAGCCCCGCGCGGCCAAGCGCCAGGCAAGTCTGCCGGTGTTGTTGGGGGGGATGGGGCTGGGGCTGGGGCTGGGTGTGGGCAAGGGGCGAGGGGCGCACGTGCGACGGGCCGGGCCCGCGCCCGGTGCTTGCGAATGCCCGCCCAAGCCGCGGGTGTGGGGTCGAGTCGGCAGCGGCCCCGCCGGCGCTCCCCTCGCATTCACGAGCGCTTGGGCATGAGGGGCCGTTGCCACATTCTGCCGGCTCTGAACGCGGGGGGGGGGGGGCAGGCGCCCGACGAGACAGCGCCTGGTCACGGAGCAGCGCCCTGCTACGGCCTGTGGCATGTTTGGACGCGCTGCCAAGCCGCGGCCCGCCCCGACGCCGCGCCCGCCAGGTCGAGGGCCTGCGCAACCTGGACGCGACGCCGCGGCTCAACCTGGCGTCATTCGTCACGACTTACATGGTGGGCGGGTTGGGGGGATGCAAGGGATGCATGGCTGGCAACAGGCGTGGTGCCCCCTCGCAGAGACACCTGCAGCCTCCGCGGGAGCCTCTGCGCGAGCCCGCCCCATTCGCGGCACCGGACCAACAGCCCCAACACCTGGGCTTGCTGTGCGTAGGAGCCCGAGTGCTGCGAGCTGATGAACGAAGCGATCGCCGTCAACTACATCGACACGGAAGAGGTGAACGCTCTCCAGGCATGGCTGCAAGGGGGGATGAGCACCGCTGGCGGGCTGGGGCCGGCTTCAGCGGTGGCTGGTTCTTGCACAAGCATGTGCGCCGCACAAACTTGAGGTTTCTTGGGGGTGCGGGGCCCATGCGCATGCAGGCGGCGAGGGCCTTCCTCAACGATGTGCCACCCCGAAAGGGTGGGGCGAAAGCGCTGGCAGCGTCGGGCAGCCATGCGGCAGCAGCATGCCCACCCAATGCCTTTGCCCACAACCCCGCCGGACTGATGAACCCCCACAGTACCCCTCGACCGAGAAGATCAAGGAGATGTGCGTGAGCATGCTGGCCGACCTCTGGCACGCAGGTAGGCCTCTTTTTACGCCTGATAAGGGTTGAGCAGCAAAGATGCAGAAGGCCGTGCAATTTCAGGCATGCGCACCGCAGTCTATACTCGCAGCTTTGGCCGAGGGGAGGTTTTAGCCTGCCAGGGGTCAGCACATGCGTGAGGCTATGGCAGCAGAGGGACAGCCCGAGTATGTTGCGCTGGGCCTGCTGATCATGGCAGCTGTCATGCAGGCACGTGTCACTTGCCTCGCACCTTTCTTTGTGGATTGATGCACCTCGCCGACATGGCTTCCTGCCCCGACCCCAGACAAGGACAGCAAGCCGACGGGGACGGACACGGTGGGCTCCAGCGAGGCGGTGCTGCTCGGCGGCCTTGCACTGAAGCGGCGGTGGCAGGACAGGCGGCGCGCGGCGGGCAAGGACACGAGCAAGCCCAACATCGTCATGGGCACGGAGACCCACGTGGTGGGCAGGGGGTTGCTGGCGCTGTGCGTTGATGGGTCTGAGGAGCAGGAATGATGGGCCTGCCGCCCCAAGGGGACATTCCAGGCGCCATTTGAGGCCAACCCCAGGGACCGTTAGCGCCCCCCCTCACCCCTGCCCCTCCCGACTTTAAAACTCACCTTTGCCGCAACCCAACGTGTCGTGCAGGTTTGGGAGAAGCTGACCAACTACTTTGAGGCGAGCGGTCACATGGGTGACCAGCACTCAGCCATGAAAGCAGTCGCGCCAGGAGGCTGTTGCAGCACCATGCAGGCCCAAACTGAGAGGGCAGGAAACAGTGGAACACAGCAAGTCTTGGGAGCTGCAGCAGCCCAGCCGCGCCGAGCTTAGGCGCGGCACCGTCACAAGCATGGGACGAGCAAACTTTCACATGCCCCCACATACTGCCTCCCAAGCCCAGGGCATGGTCAGAAACGTTTCCTGTGTCCCATGGCAACTCATCAAATTTCACACCCCCTTGCCTGGCATCACAGGTGGAGCCCCGCTGGGTGGCCAACCGCCCCGGCACCTACATCGCCAGCAACGAGGACCTGGTGGCTGCATGCGACGAGAACACGATCGGTGCGTGGGGGTGACACGGGCGGGCGGGTGGGTTGGGCAGGTGGGCAGGCGGTCAGGTGGGTGGGCAGGCCGGTGGGTGGGTGCTGGCACGTGCGCACTCAAACCCGAATTGGAGGGGCGCGGGTTGCAAGCCTGAAGGCTATCGTGTGATGACGGCAATCCACCCATCCCCCACCTCGCAGGCGTCGTGGCGATTCTTGGCACCACATATACTGGTGGGCACACGCGCGCCTCGCACCTGGCCTGGTCACCTGCCCTTTATTTTGAGCAGGGCTGCGTTGGGCCGGTTTCTGCCCGTGTGACAAGTGCGCCTATACCGGGCCTGCGGCGGGCAAGAAGAACTAGTGTGCTCGGCAGTCTTGCTCGCTTGCCAACTCCTCCCCCTGCCTGTTGTTGCTGCCAAGGCCACTTCTACGACGTCGAGGAGCTCGACCGCCTGGTTGAGGCCAAGAACGCCGAGACGGGCTGGGAGCTGTCGATCCACGTGGACGGCGCCAGCGGCGGCTTTGTGGCCCCCTTCCTCTACCCCGACCTCAAGTGGTGAGTGTGGATGAAGGAGGGGCCAAAGAGGGGCCGTAAAGCAGGGGTGAAAGCGCCCTCCCCAAACTTCGGCAACAGCCGGGCTCGAGGAAAAATACAAACTGGGCGGGTTTGGCTTGATTAAACTGTCTGATTTCCATGCTGCCGCCTTGGTCCTTTGACTTGCCAGGGACTTCCAGTGCAAGAACGTGGTGTCCATCAACGCGTCGGGCCACAAGGCAAGCACCCGGGCCGCAGCCAACATTGCCCTGGGAGGGCTGGATGCCGGCAGGGCCGCTGCTTGCTTGGAACGTCAGCAGGTTGCCGCCACAGCCCACCGCCCTGGTCCGCATCCACCAACAGCCGCTGACCTGTGCCATGCACGGGCCTCATGCTGCCTGTGATACCCCAACCCACCCCTCTCACCCCCAGTTTGGCCTCGTCTACCCTGGCCTGGGCTGGGTGATGTGGCGTAACCGCTCTGTGCTGCCCGACAGCCTCGTGTTCCACGACAACTACCTCGGCAAGGACCAGATCACCATCACCCTGAACTTCAGCAAGGGTGCGCTCTGCAGGAAGGGCCCAGGGCCCAGGGCGTGGCCCAGGCGTCAGCAAGGCTGCGGCGGGGTGGGTGTGAAGTGGTCTAGAGCGCTTTGCACAGCTCCCTGGCACTGGTGGGGCTTGGCCAAGGGCCTTCGCTGTGTCCAGCGCACACAACTCCCGCTGCTGGCCACCCGCAACGCTAACACAGCATCCCGATTTGTGGCCCTCCAAAAACCAAACAGGCGCCATGAACGTGGTGGGGCAGCTCTACCAATTCGTGCGGATGGGCTTCGAGGGCTACAAGGCCGTGAACGAGCACATGATTGGGACGATGCGCGTGCTGGAGGCTGGCCTCCTCAAGCAGGGCTTTGAGATAGTTTCCAGCTCCAAGGGCCTGCCGCTCGTGGCCTTCCACCTCAAGGCACGTAGCAGCGTGCTCCTTGGCCTGGCGGGGGGCGCGCCGCGGCGGGCTCGCCACTACTAGTACCACCGCCCTGACAAGCCGCACGTGCGGCCACGCCTGAATGCACTAAGTGCCCTCCCCCCCAAAACAGATCCCCCTTCCTCTGTGCATGGCACTGCTCCCCCCTGCCCCTCTCAAACCCTACAGGACGACCCCACCCGCTCTTACGACGAGTTCAGCATTGCGGAGCGCCTGCGCATGGCGGGGTGGGTCGTGCCCGCCTACACGCTGGCCCGCAACAACGACAAGCGCAAGGTGAGAGCTGGCCAGCTGGGTTGATGCAAGGGGCTACAGGGCAGTGGCGAGTGTACAAGGCGACAGCGCTTGCAGCTACAGGCACGCGTGGCCTGCAACGTTCCCGACACCAAGCACACGCGCGCATGCACTCCGTGCGGCTGCACTGCAGGTGCTTGAGCAGGGCTGGCCGCGCTCCCACGCCAACGTCCCTACATGCGCGCGCCCTGGCGTCCCCCAGCCCATCCCTTTTCCCTCCGCCCCCCATGCCCGCCCCTCTGCCCAGGTGCTCCGCATCGTGTGCCGCTGGGACTTCAACGCGACCCTGGTGGCGGAGCTGCTGGAGGACGTGGCCGAGGCGGTCGCGTGGCTCGAAGCGGCAAGCAGACCCCTGGGCAGCGAGGGCCGTGCCATTGCATGCGCTGCTGAGCCTGCGTGGTGCTGCGCAAGGGATCGGCTGGTGCCCGTGCGGGCCCCACCTTGTCGCACAGCCACGCTTCCACCTGCCAACGCTGTGCGTGCTGCCACCTGACACACGCGCTTCTCCACCGGTCCCACACCCCCTCACCCCTCCGCCCCGCGCCCTCCGCCTCATCTTCTCGCTGCGCAGCACCACGTCCAAACCACGCCCAGCCAGATCGCCGCCATCCGCGAGCGGCTCGAGGCGAGCAAGGTCATCCGTAAGTGGAAGGCGGCGACGACCTCGCTCAACGCGCGCGGCAAGTGCTGAGAGCCTGCCGGCGGCTGCGTGCGAGCGACGCCATGCATGCTGCCCCCGTGATCGGTCAGCTGTGATAGCGCTCAGACCCGAAACCCCCGTGTGTATGTTGCATCGAGTGCCGCACCCCCCCCCCTGCTTTCCTCACTACTGCGCTGAGCCCTCTCATCACTGCGTTGAGCCCTCCCTGTGTTGCGCTGAGCCTCACTGCTCTCGCTCACAACCAGCCGCCTGCGTGCGCCGATTGCGCGTGGCGTCATTGCGGCTGTAATGGTACACCTCTTGGAGCGGCGGTTGAGGCCTTCGCGCTCTTCGTGACTGTGGCGCCTGTCATGGGGGCATGCGCCGCCAGGTGCCCCGTCCTGCCCAATGGCGACGCAGGCGCGCGGCAGCAGGCGCGGCCCGCCCGTGACGCCCCACCGGTTTCCCGCGGGTCCGGCCCTTGGCTCGTGGGTGATTTGGCAGCCTCGTCGTTCATAGTTTCCCTGAATTTGTCGCAAACCCAGCAGTCGGTTTGCAGCTCCCTCAACCAATCGCGGCCTTCAGCAGTTCACTAAAACAAGCGGGACAGCAGCTGTAAACGATGCGGGCTGCGGGCGGGCGCCTGGCGCTGGCCTGCGCAGCGGTGGTGGCGCTGGCGCTGCTGTCGACGGCCGGCGGCGCAGCTGCGGGAGCCTCCTCCAGCAGCGCCGTCCCTCTGTCCTCATCGGCGCTCCTGTTTTACACAAGCGAGTCCCTCCGCGCAGCCTTGCAACCGCTGCAGCCGCGTTTGCACACGATTGTGTGCGCGACCGGCTCGGCCGTGCATGGCGCGCGACTTCGTCTCACACCTCCACACGCCGCGGCGCCTCCCAGCTCCCTCGCGCATTCGCTCTGCGCGTGGCACCCACCTGACCTTGGTGTGGGACCGGCAAGTGCGTCCCCCACCCTCGAGGCCTGCACGCCACAACCACTGCCTGCCGTGCTCACCTGGTGCTCGCACACCCCCTGCACGACGCCAGGCGAGTTCGAGCCCCACTACGGCCAACCCATCAGCCAGTGCAGCCTGCTGCTGCGGCGAGCCAAGGAGGCGGGATCCAACAGGTCGGTCAAGGGGGCATGCGCTAGCGCGCATGCATACATGCATACGCACACGCACACACGCGCAGAGACACACACTGACAGGCGCGCACGAACGCACGGACGCACGCACAGACGCACGCACACACGCACTCAAACACCTCTGCATCACGCCCCGAACGAGAACGCAGCGTCAACATCGTCCCGACCTCCTACTGGATGACCGACTCCATGAAGGCGTTCAAATCTGGAAACTGCTACCCCGACAACTGTAAGCGGAGCTTGCCTTTGCCAGCCTCACACCCACCAGCAGGTTCCAGCAGCTCCTGGGGGCTCCCACGAGAGCTTGAGCGCAGCGTGGCGTGGCCGCGTGGCATGACGCGCCCGCTGCCAGGGCATGGCACAGGCAGCGGCCCCTTCAAACCCCCCTCTGAACATCGCGCCCTCCCTTCAACGCGCCCAACCCATACAGGGGCCGTCTACAGCAAGGTGGATTACCTCTGCCAGCGGTGGGAGTGGGACAATGAATGTGGGCCGTGGACGCCAGAGGCGCTGGGAAACTGGACCACCGGCATCAAGGCGTGCATCAAGGAGGTGCGCTCTTTGCTGCGGCCAGGTGACAGTGGCGGCGTTGCTCTAGGTGTCAACAGCAGCCAATGAGCAG
Organism: Messastrum gracile; assembly: GCA_008037345.1. NCBI lineage: Eukaryota > Viridiplantae > Chlorophyta > Chlorophyceae > Sphaeropleales > Selenastraceae > Messastrum > Messastrum gracile. The sequence continues at coordinate 5,181 of VIYE01000057.1, read as the reverse complement.
GGGATGCACGCGGCGGTGTGAACTTTACACCTGCAGGTGCACTTGACGGGCCGGCCGCAAGCACAGCAGGACAGGAAGCAGTGGGGGACTCTTCTTTGCAGGGACGTCCTCAGCCCGAGGTCCTAAGGCTCCGACCCCAAACCAAGGGCCCTGTTCCCAGCTGCAGAGACCGCAACACAGCCAAACCAGCTCCCCTTTCACCATCAAAATCCCCTGTAAAACAGGCACACGACTTCTTCGACGAGGTCATGATTTCTCCCCACCTGGATGACGGGGCAAAGACAATGTACTGGCGCAACATGCTGCGCTTCGACCCCTTTGCCAAGGACAGGTGGGCGAGCGTCCCCTTGGACAGAGGCCCGGGAGAACCCAGTCTTGTTGCTTTACGCGCCACGCAAGGCCCCAAGCGCATGCCCTGGGGGAGAGCGCCTGCACGCCTTTCTCCCGCTGATCTGCGCAGCCTCGAGCTCCTTGCAGCCCTGATGGCCCCACCTAAGCATGCCAAGCCAAGTGGTACAACCATGTATGTCATTGCTTGGTGATCACCCGCCTCTTGTTAGCCGACGCTACAACCGCTCATGCGCCGCAGCATTCCACAGCTCTCTCCCCATTCTGGGGCCTTCCCCATTGACCTCGGCTCCAGGTATGGCTGGAGCTACTGGCAGACGATGATCAACCCCATCTTGAGTGCGGTCAAGGAGGTCTACACCAAGCCAGGTGAGCGCAATCGGGGGGAATGCACGCCGCGCGTGCAGAATTCTTGCGTGTAACAGCCGCCAAGCGTGCCCATTGTGACAGGCTTGCTCAGACCATTGCCGTGAAAAGTTGAGCCGCCAAAACCGCCCCGTCCTGCCAACCTGCCCTGTCGGCCCTTCCCCATGCGGCTGCGTGCCCTCCCACCACCCAACCCCCAATTGCAGGCAAGACATTCATCTTCGCACCGGTCGCGGAGATGGGTGCCACTGTCGCCTTCTTCCCCCAGTCCTACCAGCGTGTTGCTGACACAATCAGAGCTCAATACTCGGGCCCGGCAAAGGTGCTCTTTGCCCTGCCTCTCAACCACGCATACGTCCCAGGTGCGCCTGCTGGGAGCCCGTCACCGTGCCTTGCCCGCCCACCTGCGGAGCGCAATGTGCACGTGCTTGGCGCCATCTTGCTGCACAATCTGGTGTTGTTCGCCGGGCCGCGTGGCTGTTGCAATGCGTCCACGCTTGGCCTTGGCCATACACCTGCAACCCGCCATTTGCGAGATTGATTGCCCAGCTGCTGCATGCGCCACCTCCACAACCCCGCGCATGTCCAGGCGTGATCAACCGCGGCCCCGACCCCGTGGACAAGCGCGCCGGCCCGCCGTCGCGCCTGCAGGCGTACCAGGGCTGGGGTGCGCTCCTTCCGTTTGACCAGTGGCTCGACCACGCTCGCCTCGAGGCGGCCCTGCCGGCGCTGCGCCGGCTGCTGTCCTCTGCGGACGTGATCGGCGTCAGCTGCTACCCGCGCGTATCGACCGCCCCCCGCCCCGAGGAGCTCGAGACCTGCGCCGCCAAGCTGGACGCCGAGCTCCGCGCGATGGGCTTTGACCTAAAGGCTTGGTCCCAGAAGGCGGGCAAGCGCTTCATCTTCTCGGAGGTCGGGCTGGGCGGCGGGATCAGCCGCTGCGGCGACACGCCCGCACGCACACGTGCCGAGGCGGGCACGTGGGCCAACTTGGACTGCGGCTACCCACCCCGAGCCGAGAATGATGCCTGGGCGCGGCCCGAGTTGAAGGTGAGGTGGCAGTGCATGCCAATTGCGTTGGGGAAAGCAAGGGGCGTGGCTGTTTGACTTGCGCCCACACTCGCAAGCTCAAGGGTGTGTGTTTTTTGGGGGGATGAGGGGCGCAGACACGCCCTGGAAATAACAGCACTGTTTTGCAAACGAGGCCCCGTCTGGCAAAGAGGGTGGCTAAGACCATGGCCATGGTCCGGGGTCTGGTGGGTTGCAGGCCTAAGCAGCCAGCAGGGCATCACGCTTGCCAACAGTGGCCTGCAACCCCTCGCCAGCTGCCTCAAGCATAGCCATCACCCTGCCAAGCCCGGAGCGCTCTGGATTTACAGGCCCCCCGGCCTCGCACCCCTTTCCCCTCCGTGGCCCCCCCCAACCCGCGCGTGCAACCAGAGCTACCGCCGAGACTGGCATGCGGCGCTGCTCAAGCTCCTGGCCTCGGGGGGCGTGCGCTACCCCGTCAGCGGCGCCTACCTCTGGTCGATCGTGTCAATGGACCCGTTGCGTAGCTGCTGGGGGCCCGGGAGGTGGAGCAGGGGCGCATTGCTGCCGCCTCGACGCCCAGGGCGCCGGCTCACTGCGTTGCTGCCAAGCCTTGGGCTAGGCATGAGCCCCCATCAGGCAGCCGCTTGCAGTTGCTCAATGCCGCACGCGCCTGCTCCCACCCACTCAACGCCCCGCGCACAGGCAAGGCATTCACCCCGCGACCACCGTCGGATCCTACACCTTTGCGGACCCTCAAATAGCGGAGGACATCAAGCGACACAACGCGGCGGCGGTGGTCGCGCGGGTGGCGGCCTCTGCTGCTCAAGTCAGAGCAGCACCGTCCCCCTCCGCATGATGCATAAAATGAGTGCTGCTGCTTGCTGGCCCACCCGCCGCCGCTGCAAGACACTGCGGTGACCCTATCCATGCACATCGTTTCCATCCTTGCTGGCCCCCTGTAAGCATAAAAACAAAGTGTGGCTTGGCGGTTACAGGGCCGTGCTTGCACCACCGCTGCTGCTGGTGCTGCCGCCGCCTGACCGCCCAGCACCGCCCAGCGCCAGAAGCAGCAAGCAGGCGGCGGCAGCACCGGTGGCTGCACTTGCGGCCGCCAGCGCGGCCACTTCGTCCCGCGACAGGGTGAGCTCGGCTGGGCAACGCCGCAGCACGCGCTCAGCCATGACTGTCCATGCCCGCTGGACCACACCCGCTGCACGCCATGCCCATCGCTCCAGCGCGTTGCGCGGCTGCCGCGCGGCCCACCAGGGCTCTCTCTGCCGGGCAGGAGGAGCAGTGGCGGCGCCGCTGCCAGTGCCGTCGGGCGCGCCCGGCCCTGGCCCCGCCGTGTGAGCCGCACCCGCGCTGGGATCGGCCAAGCCTGCCGTAATTGTTCCTCCCACAGCCGCCGTCGCTGCCGTTAGCCGCTCAACCAGGCGCTCGAGCTCCCCAACAGCCCGGCCCAGCACGTCCTCCCGCGCTTGACGCCGCTTGACTGGCTGCCCAACAGCCGCCGCCGCCCCGGCCGCACTGCTGCTGCCGTCATCACCGCTGCCGTGGTCGTTGCTTGTGCTGGCGTCGGGGCCGTGCCCACCGGTCAGCAGCGCCACCTCTGCCTGCAGGGCGTCCAGCTGCTGCCTGAGCTCGCTGCCCTGCGCCTCGACCAGCTCGCCGACTGCCGACTGGCGTTGGTTCAGGGGGTGCAAGGGGGCGCGTTGAGCAAAGGGCAGGTGGCCCGTGAGCGGCAAGTGCAGGACGGGTGACAACGACGCCACCTACAGGGCCTGCTGACGGTGCCCACGCGCCACGTGCACGAGCACACCACGCTGCGCAGTGCGTGGTGACCCCTGGTGCCCCTCTTGGCCTCAAAGCGGCGGCAGCCGCTGACCCACCTGCAGCAGGGCGCGCCGCCGGGGCTCCATCACCGCATACACCGCCACAAAGGAGGCCGCCTCGGAAGTTGGGTGGTCAAACGGGTTTGTGCGTCAGTACCGCATGGCGGCGGCGGCTGCTGCTGCGACAGCAGCTAAGTAAGCCTGGCTTTTCCCGTCGCTGCGGCCTGCAAAGACCCCGAGACGGGCTTGCTCCCGGGGAGCCGACCCCACCAACCCCACCGACCTCGCCCCGGCCCCCAACCCCACACACGCGACCCACCTGCAGGCCCATGAGGCCCCATGTCCACCAGGTCGCGGCGCGCCGGATCTTGTCGCTCCACAGCTGCTCCGCCGTGTAGCGCTCCCGGATGCGCTGCATCACCTCCGCCTGGCCCCCCTCCACCGCCGCGCCCAGCTGTTCGTAGCTGGGGGAAGAGGGGAAAGAGCGGCCAAGGAGGGAAAGCGCGCGTGGGGGCTTCGCCGGCCGCACCGCGTTTTGTGACCGCGTGCAGGAGGTCCCCAGCTGGGCGAATCAAGCTCTTTTGTGTTTGCCCCTGCCGCGCACCGCGCCCTGCCCTCGGCCCCACGCACTTTGCCTTTGCCGCGGCGACTGCGGCCTCGCTGGCGTGCTCCAGGCCGTACACCTCGGTGAAGCGCGCCACGTCTGCGGGGCCCCAGGAGCTCTTGCGCTGCAGCAGCAGGCCCATCTCACGCGACAGCGCGCGCTGCTCCGCCAGGCGCTCGTCGTAGGCCTTTGGGGGAGGGGCGATGAGGGGGGCGGCGCATCCAAGAGCAGTGATGGTGGGCACGAGGCAAGGCGTAGCGAGAGGGTGGAGGGAAGCTTATGCAGTGGAAAGGTTAACAGGTGTGATCAGCGTGCGGCAGGTGCTGGGGTGGTGCCCCACAAACTGCAATTCTTTTCAGGCCGCGGCCACTTGAAAACGCAACCAGCCACACGTCAGCCCCTGACGCCAGCCCCTGACCCCGCGGCCAACCCCCTCCGTGGGCTGCTGGCGGCCCACCTGTTTGGCGGCGTGCAGCCGCTGCCGCATCCCCGCCAGGCGCTCGTCGCTGAGCGTGACCTCCGCCTTGAGCCGCTCCACCGCGTCGTAGCCTGCGGCGACCGTCGCATCAAGGGGGCCGGCAAGCTCGCGGCCACGCCCGCTCCAGCAGCGCGGCGGGTCGAGTGCGCCCTCTGCGGCGCCAGGACATGGCCCTTGCGGCGCCCGACTTCACCCTCCCTACCCCACCAAACCCAGGGGCATGGGGAGAGCCCGGAGTGGCCGCGCAACAAAACGCACTGCAGCACACCTGTCAGAACGTTGAGGGCACGAGCCAGGCGCGCGAGGGCCTCGTGCGCCGCGCCAGGCGGCGGGGCGGAGACGCCTGGGCCGGGCCCCACTGCGCCTGCCGCCGCCGCCGCTTCTGCTGGTACGCCCGTCAAGTCCCTGCCCCCGCCCGCGCCCGCTGGCAAGGGCCGGGAGGCTGCGCGCGGCGTGCTGGCGGCAGGCGATGCAGCCGCGTCCGCGGCGGGGGACTTGCCCGCATTGCCGCCAGCGCCGCC
>VIYE01000056.1:0-18215 GCA_008037345.1 Messastrum gracile | reverse complement strand
CGCCGGCGTCGGCGCCGCCGGCGGCGGCGCGATGTAAGGCGCGTTGGGGTTTGGCGGCGGCGGCACGTTCAGCAGGATGCACTGGGCGCCGAAGCACAGCCGCGGCGGCAGGCAGCTGCGGCGGCGGGGGCGGCGGGGTTTGGGGGGCGCAAAGGTGAGCGGGCCAGCGCGGGGTGGCCGACCCCGGGGGCCGCGGCGGCCGATCCGGGCGTTGAGCGCTTCAAAACTCGGGGCGATCTGCAAGCCGCACGCGCTCCAGCGACCGCATGCTCGGGCCTGCTGCTGCCGCAGGCGCCGTTTCCCCCATCCGACCGCACGCCGGGCGCTCACCAGGTGGTCCCGCAGACTTGGGCCGCAGTGCAGCAGCCCGCCGTCGCCGAAGCGAAGCAGCACTGCCCGTTGGCGTTCAGGGTGGTGCCGCCCGGGCAGCCCTGGTGCTTGCTGCTGCTGGACGCGGCGCCGCTCTTGCCGCTGGCGCTGCTCGCAACATGATGGCTGCTGGCGCTGCTGGCGCTGCTCTTGCTGGCGGCGGCCGCCTTACTCGCGGCGTTGGCCTTGCTGGCGGCGTTGGCCTTGCTGCCTGCAGTGCGGGGGTGAGCGGCACGTTGTAAAGCCTGTGTTCGGCTGCTGGAGGAAGGGGGGCTAGGCAGCACAGCGTGGCAAGCACAGCGAGCGCAGGAGAAGCGCCCCGCAGCTAGGGCAGACGCTGCGCGCCAGAGCAGCAGGCGTGCCGCCCGCACCCGCTGCTGACGCGACCAGGAACGCCGCCGCCAAGGCCGCCAGGACAAGGCCGCTGGTCCTCCGTCTCCAAGGAGCGTGCAGGCGGGCCATCTCGCCGCGGCACGCGCCCGGGCTTGTTTTGTTAGCCGGCCCCCGCTCGAGACGGGCAGCGCGGGAGCCTCCCTCCACTGCAAAGCGCTGTCAGTACCAAGGCTTTCGACTGTATATGCCCGCCAGGGCCCGCGGGCTGAGGTAACCCGTCCAGGGAAGTCGAGTTCCGACCAAAGAAGCTTTCTGGGGTGTGTCGTGACGCGTGAGGGAAAAAATCCGCAAGCACAACGGGGTTTTGAGCTCGGCGGAGCTGCGCGGCCCCCGCATGGTGGTGCCCACCCCGCCACCCGCCGCCGCACGGCGGGCGGGCGACTGCTGCGGGTGGCCGGTGGCCGGTGTTCCCTGGGTTTGTGTGTCAGCGCCCCTCACCACCACCCCCTGGGGCACCTGCACGGCCCGCGCGCACAAGCCACAGTATAGCCGGCCGGCGCGGGCCTGCCGCCCTGCGACGGCCCACTCGCTCGCGCGGTCAGCACCGGGCGTGTAAAAATGCAATCGCACGCCAGGGGGCTGGCATTGTTTGAAGCATGATCTCGCTTGCCCTGATCGATGGCGCGCCGCTCGGGCCCCGCCATGGCGGCGGTGGCGCGCCTTCGCGCTGCTAGGCTTCCGCCCCTGTAGCCCCTGCGGCGGCCTCCGCGCCTTCCTGGCCCCGCGCCTCTGCCTGCGCCAGCCGCCGGCCCCACCACGGCCTGTTGCCCCAGCTGCAAAAGTTGCCCGGGCCGCACGTCATCCCGGATTGGCCTGCGAGGCGAGGGGGGTGGGGGGAGTGGGGGCGAGCACCAGGTAAGCACAAGGATGGGGATGGGGACGGTGCAAGCCAAGGGAGGCCGTGTGCTGGAACAGGACATGGCACTGGGGACTGGTAAGAAAGCCAGGCACACGGCCGGCACGTGCATGAAGGAAGGCTTCGGGGCACCCCCCTCTGCAGGCGCGGGCGCTCCCTTACGTGCCTGCCTCGCTGCTCCCCTCCCTGCCCCGGAAGGCAGGTTGTGCCCTGCCCGCGACTCACAGCACTGGGTGCCGCATATGATGCCGTTGCAGCCTTCGGGGGTGGGGCGGTGAGCAGGGGCCGGGGCGTGGTGCGCAGAGCAGTGGGCAGGGAAGGGGAAGCAGGGAGAACAAAAGAGGACTTAGCAGAGCGCAGAGCGGACAAGGCGCCAGCAGCCTGGGACAAGACGCACACAGCCAAACCGGGACGGCAGCCCCCCACTGCACATCCCTCCCGCCCCTTAGCCGCGCACATATCCCGTTTTGGCACGTGTTGCCCGGTTGGCTGCGAGGGAGGGGGTGGAGCAAGCGGAACAGCGGCGTGGTGAGCGCCTTGCAGGCTGTTAGGCCCAGCGCGGCTGCCCTGGAGGCAAAGCAGCCAAACTCCCCAGTCCAGCGGGACACGCGGCAGCAACAAGACGCGCGCATGCCCATGCGCAAGGCCGCAGGCCCGCCGCTCCTTTCTTATTGACAAACCTCATCACCCACCCACCAGCAGTTTGTGCCGCAGGGGGTGGTGCCCGTGGTGCAGCAGCCGCCCGCGCCGTTGGGGGTGCCGACGCAGCTGGCGGGGGGCGGTAAAGGGTGTGCGGGCGGGCTTTGTCAAGGGATGGGTTCGGGGGCCAGCGTCGCGGCTGTTGCGGGGCGGCAGGAGCGATGACAACCAGCCATGCACACTGCACGACACACACTAACGTCGCATGTGCGACTGCTGCTTCCGCCGCCCCCAGGTAAGGGCACGCGCCAAGTCCGAACGCACCATGTGCTTCCAGAGCAGACGGCGCCCTGCGGGCAGCATACGCCGCCACACACGACGCCCGACGCGCAGCATATGCCGCTGACGCACTGGGTGCTCGCGTCGCAGCAGGCGCTGGCGCCGCAGGGCCGCTGGCCGGCGGGGCAGCAGCCGCCGGCGGGGCGGACGGCCCCGGACGGGCCTGGACAGAGGACAGGGGAGGCGGGCGGGAAGTTGTCGAACAAGGGTGCGAGGCGGATTAAAAGGCAGAAGGGGTCAGGCATAGGCAATTGGCAAGAGCACCCTGCATTGCCACGCGCCCGCGCTGAAAAACTCCGGCGCCCCGCGCCCCTTGGCATGTTCAGGCCTGTTCGTGGCAAGGGGCGCGCCCCACCCTGCCCAGCGCGCGGGGGCTCACAGCAGGTGCGGGTGACGGGGTCGCACTGCTCGCGCCCGGTGTCGCAGCAGGCCGGCCCGCACGCAAACTGCCGCCGCGCGCAGCACGTCTGCGCGTCCGTGTTGCAAAACTGCAGCAAGGGGATAAGGCAGCGGGGCGAGGCGCGAGGGGGCGGGCGGAGGGTGAATGGGGTTGGGGCACGCCGCCGCGGTGGCGCCCAGCTGGGAGCTCGAGGGGTCGGGGTTGGGCGATGGCGCGCCAACAGCTCTAGCCCGTGCTGGGAGGTGAAGTGCTGGAACGCCACAACATGCCTCTGCCAATGTTTTCGGCCAGGGCGGCGCCCTTGCGCTTGCGAGCCGCCACTCTGGCGGGCAAGGCCCCGACTAGGTGGCGCAGGCGCGCGCCCGCACCTGGTCTTGCGTGCAACATGTGTTGCCGCAAGCGCCCCCGGGGCAGCACCTTTGGGAGGGGTTCGAGCGGTTGCCAAGGGAGGGGTTAGGGGCCGAGCGGCCGGATGCGAAGGCAGGGGGGCATGGGCTTGCGTGTCGCGCTGTTGGCGGCACGCGCTCGTTTTCGTCACCATCACGGCAGCTGCAGAGGGTGCCGATTCAGCAGACTAGCGGCCCAAGCCTGGAGGCCTGGGAAATGCGACAGCCGCCGGGGGCGTTTGCGGGCCCTTTCTGCCGGGGAACTCACTGGCCGGCGACACAGGGGACGTGCGGGGGGCAGATGGACGTGCCGCAGACCGTCGACCCTACGGCTGCGCACACGCCGTTGAGGCAGACCTGGCCGGCGGAGCAGCAGACGGAGCCGCAAACCATGGAGGGCGCGCAGCAGCTGCGGGGGGAGCGGAGGGGGACGTGGCAGAAGGAGGACGGGGGCGGGCGACGTCGTGGGTGGCGCGAGGCAACGCAGGATGGCGCGTTTGCAGAGGGGGTTTCGCCGCTGCGCAAAGCATAGCACCTGGAAATCTAGGTGCGGCCCTGCGGCCACCGAAAACGAACCCCCAGGGCCCGGAAAAGGGGGAAAGCAGCGGCTCACCCCCCGTTGAGGCATCTCTGGGTGGCCGTGCAGCAGTTGACGCCGCAGACCTGAGCGCGCGCGCAGCAGCCGCCCAGGGGCAGCACGCCGCCCGCCTCGCAGCACTGGCCTGAGGTTTTTTTCATGGGAGAAGGGGGGGCCCGATAGCTCTGTGTGAGCGCGCACAACGTGCGCGTGCGCATTTCAAAGTCGGGGTTTGCTGCCGCTGCCTCTGCATCTGTGCGTAGGTTCCACCAAGGCCTGGCTCCCACTCATCGCCATCGCCATGTCCGCGAGAAGCCCCTCTCGTGCTCGCGCTAAGGCCCCCTCATGCGCCGGGCTTCCCCGACACCTCATGCTTGTGGCCAGCATCCCTCGCAAGCGCCGCACCTGTGACGCGGTCACACTCCTGGCCGGCGCCGCAGCAGACGGGCGCGCCCGTCGGCCCGCATGCGCTTTTGGTAGGGCAGCTGGGCGGAAGGTGCGGTGCAGGGAGGGAGCGGCGAGTTTTGCAGGCGCTCGTGGTTTGTGCGCCCTTCAAGCCAGGCAGGGGGGGAGGGTACGGGCAATCATCGAGGGGCGCCGCTCGTTCTGCACGGCAGCGCAGTCATGTGCCCCCGCCCCTGTTCACCAGTCACCCCTTGCAACCACCACACACAGCGCGCGCCTTTCCACCCCTCCCCCCAAGCCCCTCACCATGTGGTGCCGCCAACGCAAGTGTGGTCAGCAGGACAGCACGTCTTGCCGCATGCGTTCTGCGCCGGGCAGCACGCGCCGCTGACGGCCACCTCCCCGGGGCGGCAGCACTTGGTGCCGGCCTGGCGTGCCGGAGGGCAGCACCTGCGGGGCGAGGGGGATGGCAGGGAGCGCGCATGTGGCGCGTCGCCGCGACTCAGGGCCAAAGGTGCCGGCCCTCAATTAGGCGTAACAAACGGCCAAGCCGGCGCAGGCAAGCCTGCCCGCTGTCGGGCCTGCCGGGCCTGCCGGGCCTGCCCCCATGAACACTGCCTTTGGCCGCTCACACTCCAAACGCGCAGACCTCCGTGTTGGCGCAGCACACCTGGCCGCACACCTGCGGAATTGAGCCATGGGAGGGCAAGGAACAGATATGCAATCGTACGGGCAAGGCAGAGGGTGTGCCCTGGGCAGCAGGTCATGATAGGAGAGGGCAGGCACGCGCAGGCAAAGCAGCGCCCCAGCCCCGTGCTGCCCCTGACAAACCCAACGACCCCGTGCTAGGCGCCCACGCACCCGGCCGGGGGCGCAGCACTGCGCGGAGGTCCAGAAGATGCGCAGGCGGCGGCGGGGGTGCGAGGGGTTGGTGTCAGCGGGAGACGACATGGACGCGCGAGTTACTGCCATAAGAGGTTTGTAGGGCGGCTGCCGATCCTGTGGCCACCCCAAACACTGCTCTGCCCAGCCTCCGCCCTTTGTCCTTGCCATGCACCCCCCCCACCCGCCCCACCTGGCCGCTGTCCAGGCACTCCTGCCCGTCCACGCAGGCGCACAGCGCGCCGCTCTGTGACTGAAGCGTCACAACCCGCGGCGGCGCGGGGGCGCTCAGCGACTGCATGAGCGCCGTCTTGAGCGGGTTCGGCGGCGGCGGCGCCGCGGGCGCGTTGGGGTTTGGAGGGGGCGGGAAGTTGATCATGATGCACTGCTTGTTGCCGATGCACACGCGCGGCGCGAAGCAGCTGCGGAGCAAGGGGGGAGGAGGACGAGGGGGCGGGGGCCGCGAGGGCAATGGGTGCCGTGAGCGCGTGGAGGCAGCAGCATCGCGCGCGGCGCTGCGTGCATGCTGCCAGCGCTCTGTGCTGTGGGCGCCTGCAACGAGTGTTTAAGGTCAGGGATCTCCCACTGGCGGTCTCCCCGCCTTCTACGCCCGCGTGCACTCGCCATGCGCCGTTGCAAATCTGCTCCGGGGCGCAGCAGCCGCCGTTTGCTGCGAGGCCGCCCGGGCGGCAGCAGAACCCTGCGGGCGGTGCAGCGTGTGTGCAGATGTCAGCTTGTGTGAATCCAAGGCGTAGATTGGGGGTTGTAATGAATTGAGTGCATTTATTGACACATGCAGCGCTGGGGCGATGGGCTGCATCACGCACACGCTTCCAAGTTGCAGCACTCGAACGGCCACATGCTCAATCGCGCCGGACCCCAGCCAGCCGCAGCGCCCACCGGTGTCGGGGTCGCACGTCATGCCGACCGGGCACGTGTTGATGAACGTGCAGCTGGAAAAGGCTGTGACGGGTTGGAAGGGACGGCGCGGCGCTCAGGGCACGGCGCCTTCAGGTGCGCCCGCGTGGCTGCGACCACTCACCAGGACCCGGCTCCTGCCTCTCCACGACGCCTGGCGGCCGCATTGGCGCGCCTCTAACAACATGCATGGCCCAGGGCGCCAGCCCACGAGGCCCACCCAGGCATGCGGGGCACCCCCGTGCACCTGCCGCCAGGTCCGCCACCGCCGCGAGCGACGCCGCGAGCAGGGCCAGCCCCGCCCAGGGGCGCTGCCGAGTCATCGTGCAAGCTCCTCCTTGGCAGTCTATTCAGCTGCTCCCGGTCTCTCAAAGCGGCTCCCTAAGCCGCGGCTCCCGGTGATAGCCGGTGCGGACGGCTCGTTGGCACCTTAGGTTGGAGTGATTCACGTCTGCTTCTATGTTCAGCTCCACGACACCGCTGGCGGGCTGTGAACGATCTGATCGCGTTGAGTGTCGCGCAGCAACAGCGCCTGGTTGAACATGGAGTGGTGGATTGCGTGCGTCTGTAACGCGCACCTTGGCCTTGCTGCCGCGGCCGTGTCACCCGCGTTGAAGCGCCACCCGCCGCCCGCTTCCCTCGTGCAGCACAGTCAGCCTTCTTCTGCCTCCCCAAGCCTTCTCTACTCTCTTGCGACCTGCGTTTACACCCTCTGCACCGCCGTAGCAAGCATCATACATCATATGCACACGGGCCAAAGGTGCCCCGAGGGAAGGATGGCAGCGGGCACGGGCCCGCAAACTGACCGCCGGATTCCGGCTGCCCTCACTTGCCCGCCGCCGGCGGCTGGTCGTCGTCGTCGCCCCCCTTCTTGCCGCCACCGTCGCCGCGCGCCCGCACCGCCGCGTTGTGGCCGCGCACGATGCGGCCGACCTGGGGGTCGTAGTAGCTGCCCTCGGAGGTGGTTGACTCGGGGTAGATTCCCAGAACATCCCACGACGCCAGGGACCACACAAACACCTTGGACACCCTGCGGAGGTGGTAGAGTGGAGGGGGGAGAGGGGAGCGGGGAGAGTGAGGGGCAACTGGTGGGGCGGGGCCGCATGGCTGCATAGCACGCTGGTTCAGGCGCTGCCCGGCCAGGCTCGTGCACGCCGCACGCAACTCACGGTGCCCTGAGACCGCACAGCACGCTCAGCACAGCACAGCACAGCATGGCACAGCACAGCACGCACATCACACGCTCGCCTGTAGGTCTGCTGGGACGGGTCGGCCAGCCAGGCGGCGGCCTTTGAGTAAAACTCGCAGAGGAACGCCCGGTTGGCCGGGATGGACCAGGGGTCGGCGGACGCGCGGTAGGGGCCTGCGAATGTCGAACGTCGGAGGTTCCACAAGGAGACAGTAGGCCATGTTCAGTCGGCGAAGGCGTGGGGCCAGGCGGCAGGGCCGGAAGCCGCGCGCACGAGCGCCCAAGGGCGGAGCGAGCGCCCACCTTGGGCATTGGCGGGGCTCGGGGCCAACGTGCAGGCCGCGCTGCGGCAGCAAGCCCCGCTCCCGCCTGCTGCCGCGCCCACTCTCACCATAGATGCCAAAGAAGGGCCGCAGCGCCACTTCGGAAGGGTTGGCGGCGATGTTGCTGCCTGCGGGTCGGCCGTGGGGCGTTGGGAGGAATGATTTGAGGCTTCAGGACCAATCCACATAGCTATGTGCCTGAGCGGAACAGCAGCCAAGCACAGTGTATGGCTGGTCCAGCCAGCCCCCACGCGCCCAAGGGCTGACGAACAAGCACCCGCAGCGAGCACACGAAGTCAATGCGACCGCCCGCGCGCGCACCCGAGTAGCGGCCGCCGCCCCCGAGGCCAAACTCGCTGTAGTGCAGCTCCAGCGCGCCCCGCGAAACGGCGTCCCGGAAGTCTACGCCCATCGCCTTGAACTCGTCCTGCGTGCAAGGCGTATGCACATGGGAGGCATGTGGATTATTGAGACGCATGTGGCGTTCGGCGCGTATGGCGGAAGTCTGCGCCCATCGCCTTGAACTTGTCCTGGAGACCGGACGCTTGCCGCGCTTTGAGATTCAACCGTGAAGCATGCAGGGTGTAGCGCAAGCAGTGTGGGTTGCGCCGCCGCAGGAGGGTGAGTGGGCCATGGGGTTGATTGGCGGGGTTGCCCACCCACCCACCCTACCCAACCCACCCCGAGGTTGAAGGCGGCGTTGCCGAGCTCGTTCGGATTGAACCCTGCCCCGCTGATAGGGGCATAGGCCGACACCCCCACAAAGTCGAGGGCGCCCAGCAGGCGGGCGACGCCGTCGGCGTCGAGGGGCGGCGCCGACGCAGAGGAGCCAATGTCGGAGGCACCTTTGATAGCAGGGGGAGGGGGCGCGCGGAGGCAGGTGAGAGGGGTGGGAGAAAGTTTCGGGACAGCGTGGTGACGGCGTGGGTTGAGTGGCACCCAACCACCGGGCTCGATGGCAGCATTCATGGCCCCGCCACCGCTTCTGCGGCCCCCTCCCCTGCTCGTGCATGCAGCCAAACTGCAGACGCCTCACCCGTGGCCCACATCAGCCAGCTGACACGGGACGAGCTGAAGGTCTGGCCGGTGCTGCTGGTGTCATCCAGCCTGCGCCCGGGGGCAGCGGCAGAGGGGGGCGCGGGCGGGGTGGGATCTGTTGGGGCTTGTGCGTATGCGCAGCAGGGAGATTCAAGGGGCTGGCGGTGCGCTGCGTTCCCACCGTTGCTGGCACCCATACAGCCGCGCCTACGTCCTTCCCTTGCTTCGGCCCGACGCCCTTCCCTGCGCGCCTGTTGAAGTTGAGGCCGATGCCCATCTTGACGTTCGCGAGCGCCCCCACGCGCGCCCGCAGCGGGGCGACCAGCTCCAGCCAGTCGCCGGGCAGGCGCATGACTGTGGCCGACATCTCACCCTGTTTAGAGGGAGGGGGAGAGCGCGAGCCAGGGGGCCGGGCGAGTGGGGTGGGGGGTGGCGGGGGATAGGGTGCGCAGCAGGCCCGAGCCAGTCGGCGGGCAGGCGCATCACCGTCGCAGACATCTCGCCCTATGGGAGGCGAGGGGCAGGGGCAGCGGCGGGCCGGGGGCCAGATGAGGGTGCGCCGGGTGCGCGGGGTGCGCGGCTGGCGTGCTATGAGCGCCCAGATCAACGAACAGGCCCAAGCGCAACCTTGGCTAGCAAGGCCTGCGCGCACGCCGGCGTGCCAAGATAGAAGCTGGGCTTCCCCCCGCCTCACGCGCTGGCAGTCCTCTCCAAAAGCCCATGCCCGTTCAGCCTTGGGCGGCCCACCCTGCCCAGTGCGCGCCTGCATGCCGAAGTATATGGTGGGCTTGCCCCCGCCCCGCTGGCCCTTGGTGTCCTCTAGGGCGCCCTTGAGGGCGTCGGCCAGGGGCGCCAGCATGATGTCTGCGGGTGAGCCATCATGAGTCGTGGGGTGGGCATGGGACAGGCGCAGAATGAAGAGGGGGCGGAAGGGGGCTCAGTGGCCCTCTCCTCAAAAATGCCTCCAACTCCGCAAGGGGCCACCTCGCCGGCGTCTCCAGGGCATCCCTACACCCTCAGCACCGTGCGCAGCCGGCGAGCTGCCCGCAACAATGCGTTGACGGCGTTTGGGCCGCTCACCCCAGTAGGAGGCGCCCGCGTACTTCTCCCGGGGGCGGAAGAGCAGCCCGTTGCGCCAGGCGCCGTTGAGGGTGCCGTCGTCCTGGGTGTTGGAGCGGCAGGGGCGGTGAAGGGGGGAGGAGTTGGGCCGAGTATGCTGATCAGCGGGCGGGCGGGAGGGGGGAGGCGAGGGCGGGCGCCAAAGGGCTGGCGGGACCCCAAACAAGCCGCAAGGAAAGCAGCGGGGATCAGCGGCCGGCAGAGTCATGCATGCGGGCCCTTGCCACAGCGCCTGGGGGCCATGTGGCTGCACCTGCAGTCATGGGGCTTATGGCCCGGGCCCGCGCGCCGGCCGCCCCCTGGACCTGCCGCCCCCGGCTTTGCTCCCCTCCCATGACGTCACCCCTCACCCCCCCTTCCCATAATGTCACCCCTCACCCCCCCCTTCCCATGACGTCACCCCTCACCAGGTGGGGGCTTATGGTGATTTCAAGGTCCCGCCCCAGCGCCTCTGCAAAGCACAGCCGCATCGCCCCCGTAAACTCGGTGACCAAAGCGTCCGTCCAAGGCACGCACTGCGCGCCGCCGCCGTCGCCATTGTCTTGCATGAGGCAGTAGCCGCCCACGGAGCCGCCGTTGTTGCCGCCGCCGCCGGGGGGCAGCCAGTGGTGGGTGGGCACAAAATTGATCTGTGCGGTAGCAGGGGGTGCGTGAAGGGGCTTGGGGTTTGAGGGGCTCTGGTTTGTCCGCAGTTCTCGCCGCTGCCGCCACCGCAGCCACGCACCCTCACCAAGGCTCCAGGCTGCCGCGGCCCGCGCGCCCACGCTTACGTATGCGCTGCCGCCTTGAGGCCCGGCCCCGATCGGCCCCCTCCCCAGCTCCCACCTGCGTGCTGGCGCCGCGCTCGGTGGCGCGCCAGAGCTGGTCCAGGCAGCGGCTCCACAGCGAGCCATCGGCGACCCGCTCGACCGCCCAGTCAAAGTGGCTGCGCAAGGGAGCGCGGGCGCCGGCGGCGTCGTTTGCAGCAGAGCAGAGGCGGGCACGCAGAGTGCATGGAGGGGCGCCGCGGCGGCCCCTCTGGCCCCCAAAGTTGGCGGCCGGCTCCTGTGCCGCCCGTTTGCCGCCCGTGCCGCGCCCGCCTCACCCGATCATCATGACGCTGGGGCTTATCTCCGTGCCGCCGCCAGAGGCGCTCGCCGGCGGCGCCAGCATGCACCACGCCGCCAGGAGGCACAGCAGCGGCACGAGTGGGAGGCTGGCGCGGGGCGCCCTTGGGACATGGGCGGCGCGGCGGCTGCCGCGTTGCTGGGCCATGGTGTGGCGAGCCGGGCGAGCGTGGTGGCGAGTTGAAATCGCAATGGGGGCTGGAAACTGTGTTTTGTAGCTAGGTTTAGCAGTTCGGCGGTTGCAACCGCCCCGCGAGGTCTTTAAGACCTCGCTAATAGCCGACACACCCGAGTGAGATGAACTTCGTCAAATAAGCCTGATAAGAGTGCCGTTATGGCGTTTGCAGGGCTGCGGCCGCAGCAGACGCCGAAACCATCGCCTGCGCCTGCCGCCCACGCCCGCCCGTGCAGCCCGAGTCCACCACCACTGCTCAGCCGTCAAACCGCCCACATCGCCACTCACCGCCGGGCAGAGCTTTTACATGCATGCCTGCCGCCATCGGCAGGGCGGCAGCGCGGCGAGGAGCCACGCAGGGTGCGGTAAGGGAGGGCCCGTTTGTGGGGCCCGGCTGTGGGGCGGTGTGCCGGCCGCAGGGCGCAGTCCAGACGCGCACGTTTGCTATGCGGGCCGGGGGGGTGCCTACGGCCATGCACCAGAGCTGCATAGAGACGACAGAGGACAACGGACGATAGCCAGGGAAGGAAAGGCCCACATGGGAATAAAACCAACAGGGGGGTTGGGTCAAAATGCGGTGCAATGGGCGGGGCTGAAGGGGGCGGCCGCTGTTGCGCGTCGCGCCGGCCGCAAGAGCACGACGCCGGCCGCACCGGCTTGGCACGCACGCACCACACGAGCTGCCCCTGCCGCGCGCCGCCGGCCTCGCCCTTGCGCCTGCTGCGTGCAGCCGCATGCGCAGCCACCACCGCCGTGCCAACCGCCCCTCGCGTCACAAGAGGTCGGACGGCACCACCACCTGCATGCCCTCCAGCCCGCGCCCCGCCAGCGCGGCCTTGAAGGCCACCAGGTTCAGCCCCTGCGGCGAGCCGGCGCCCTCGAGGCCGCGGGCGATGAGGGCGTCGATGTCGTCGTCTGACAGCGTGCTGCCCGCCAGCTGGCGCAGCATGACGTGCATGTCGTCCCGGGAGACCAGGCCTGCCAAATTGTGTGTATGGATGAGACGTGTGAGTGGGGGGAAGGGGAAGACATCCCCGTTTCCCCCTTCATCACTAGCACCCTTCGTCCCTTCTTCCACATTCTTCATCACCCCTCCCACCTTCCCAATCGCCATTACTGCCTCCCCTTTCCCTCATCTCCCGCCCCACCGTCGCCGTCGACGTCAAACACGGTGAACAGCAGCGCCAGCTTGTCGTCGCGGCTGGCGCGCCCCGTGAACGGCGCCAGGAGCTTGACAAACTCCAGGAAGTTCACGCTCTCAAACCTGTGTGCATTTCAAGATATAAAGTACGTTAGTGTTGGTGAGGGGCCGGCGGGCATGCTGATGCAGGAGTACGCGACCCTGCCGTCCGCCTTGCTGCCACATGCTGCTACCACTGCTGCAGCTGCTGCTGCTGCAACCCCCGAAGGAGCCCGCCCCCAACCCCTTACCCTGCCCAGCCGCCCCCGCCCCCGCCGACGCGCTCCCCTCCCTGCGGGCCCCAGGCGCGCCCCCGCCGCCGCTCCGCCGGCCGCTCACAGGCGCACGACGCGGTTGGCCAGGGGGTTGATGGAGAGCTCAGGGATGGCCATGAGCTCCTCGCTGCTGATGTAGCCCTTGAGGCCGCGGTCGAGGGAGCGGAAGCGGCGGTAGAGGGCTTCGAGCTCCGCCTGGGAGACTGTTAAGAGGGGGCAGGGGGGAAAAGAGGCATGAAACGTGGGGGCGGGTGGTTGGGAAGGGAGGCGCAATCGGCAAGGTGCCTGCGCGGCGCCGATTCGCCAGCTCCCGCGGCCCTGGCGGCGCGTGTCGTTGAGACTGCTGCTCCCGAATCGCAACCGCCCGGCCCGGCCCTGGCCGCTCACACGCGCCCTTGCAGGCGCTCATGACCTCGTCCACGTCGTTCTGGGTCAGCCCGCCGCTGATGGCCTTTGTGGGTGGGGGGGAGGGGGAGGGCAGGGGATAGGGGTGCTGCGACCGTGATTGCGCCTGCGACTGCGACGAGCTGCCTTGCGTGCCCCGCGGGCGCGGCTGCCCAGCGCCCGTGCACGCTGTGCTGCTGCTGCTGCTTCTGCTGCTGCTGCTGCCGCCATCGCTGTGTTGGGTTGGGTGTGGGCGTGTTGCGGGGCTGGGACGTGGCGTGGCGCCAGCAGGCGCGCTGCGTGCGCAGTCGCAGCAGCTCGGAGCGCCGACCACCGTCCGCCGCAGCGGCTTGCAGGCGCCCCGCCACCCTTCCAGCGCTCTCATTGGGTCCTGCCATCCCTCACCTGCCCCATCCTGGCGCGCGGGCCGGCCTGGGGCCGCGGAAAGAAACGCTTCCCAGCGCCAAGCTCGCTGCTGGAGCTCCTCTCGCTCTGGATCGAATGAGGTGGCTGTATGTGTTGTTCTCAGCGAGCCCCGATTGCGTTTGACGGTTTCAGATCACGCCAGCAATTCCGGGGCCAATCTGCACTCCTTTAGGCGTGCAAATTGAGGCATACGGTAGGGTGTGTGGTTGTGTGATTGGGGCGCATGCCACGCTGCCGGACATCTCTTGCTCACCGGCGCCTTTGCGCTGGCGTCACCGGCCCCTTCATGCTGCTCCTCCTTCGCCTGTCTACGCGCTCGTCTCCCATCTCTGAGTTGCCTCAGGCACAACGGGCGTATCGTTAATGGTTACATTGCCGCAAACGGAAGAGAGGGACCCCAGCACCCGGAGCGCCTACTCGGCCGCCACGGGCGCCGCCGCCGCCGCGCTGCTCCCGAAGATGAGCTCCTCGCTGCCGGGCTTGATCCACACGATGCGGCCGCCCTCCTCGTAGACGGGGTACCGCGGCTTCTTGGTGGACGCCGCCAGCTTGTCCGCGTTCTTCATGGCGCGCGGGTTGGCGGCCTGGGGGAAAGGGGTTGTGTTTGGGGGCAGGCGGGTGAGGGGAGGAGAGCGATCGTCGGCGGTGGCGTTTTTCGCGCGCCCTGCTCGACCTTTTGAGGGCTGATCGAGGGCGCAACCTCGCGCCACAGGGCCCATGCGGCGCCAACCGTCTCGCCGCACGCGCGCGTGCAGCTCGCACTTGGCCGCTTGCTGCAACCACAGTCGCACAGGCGGGCGCCCTCCTCGCCCCGGGCGCGTCAAGAAAAGAGGGCGGCGCGGGCGCTCACCACCGGGACCTTGCCCTTGTTCTGCTCCAGGTACGCCAGGCGCTCGGGGCGCGCGTCCTCAAACGGCAGCTTCCACAGGTCGATGCCCGCCTCCTTGGCCATCGCGTCCAGGCCGACCTTGGGTGTTGTGAGGGGGAGGCGGCAGTGGAAGGGCCAGGTGAGGGGGTGCAAGTAGCATTGGGGAATGAGCGCAGTCTTCAGGCAGGGGGGAGGGGGCCGGGTGAGGGGCGCGATTTCTAGACAGCGGGCTGTGCATGGGGCATGTGCATGTGCATGCCAGTCAACAGGCCAAACGAGACGGCGGCGGCGGCTGCGCCCTCAATGGCCTGAGGCCAGCACGCCCCCTTCTTAACCAGCTCCCATACCCCTCGAGCCCCCCAGCACGCAGCGCCCCTCGCACCTTCTCGATGGTCTTGATGGCCTTGGTGCAGATGCGGAGCTTGACCCAGCGCTGCCCCTGCTCCCAGAACACCTTCTTGTGCTGCAGGTTGGGCTCCTGCCACTTGCGGCTGTGCTTGTTGGAGAAGGTCACCACGTTGGCCTTGTTGCGCTTCTTGCCTGCGCGCCGCGGGGCGTGTTGCCGTGGTGCGGGGTTGGTGCTGTTAGAGAAGGAACGGGGGGGGGGGGAGGGCTGCGGCCCTGCTGCGCCGGTCCGGGCCTTGCGCCGCCGCCACCGCGCCACCATCGTGGCTGCGTGTGTGCCGCCGCTGCTGCCGCCGGTGCCACTGCTGCCGCTGCTGCCGGTTGTAATGCTGCTGCGTGTGCTGACCCTGGCACTACCGCCGCCGCCGCCACCACTGCTGCGGCTGCCGAAGCACCTGCCACGTGCCCTGATGCTGCCACTTGCAGCCCTTCCCTGCCGCGCCGGCTGCTGGCACCGCCGCAGGGCTCCCTGCAGATGCTGCCAGCGCCGCCCGAGCTGTGCGCACCGGCTGGGCCGCCGCCGCGCCATCGCTGCGCTTCGGGGCCTGCTGCGTTGCCGCCGTTGAGAAGCACTTGCACACAACGCCCGCTGCTGCCGCTGGTGCGGCTGGCCGTGGCGCGCGCAACGTCGCCGCCACCGCTCCCTGGCCGCGGCTGGCCGTGGCTGCATCCCCTCACGTTGCAGCTCCGCTGCTGCCGCTGCCCTGATGTGCGCGCTGCAATCGCCTCCGCAGCGTTGCTGATGCACGTGCTGCCGCCACAGCCACCGGCGCGGCGCGGGGCGCGCGGGGCGCGCCGTCCGCACCGTCCACCCGACCCCACCCCTGCTGCCACGCATGCCGGCCGTCGCCCGCTGCCATACACCACACACCCAGCCCCCTGCCCTGCGCACCGGTCAGCTGGCAGACGCGCTTGGCCTCCACGGCGACCGCGGGCCGCACGCCGGCGCGGACGGCGGGCGCCGCCGGGCGGAACGCGATGGTGCGCCCGCTGAAGGTGCTGCCGCTGGCGCCCAGGGCGCCCATTGCGGAGGCCATGGTCCTGCGAGGTCGCAGGGGAGTGCAAGGGGGCGCGTTCAGCACGACCGCCCCTCGCCACCACGGGCCTCACGCTCGGGCCGCGAGCTCGCCCTCGCCCACAGGGCGCTGAAAGCTCCTCCTCCACGTGCAGGAGCCAATGCAGCATCCAGCTGCCCTGGCAGAGGGGCCCTGGCGACGCCACAAGGGCCGACCGCCGTCGACCTGGCCTCGCAAGCCGCCCTGCCCCCTCGCAGTTGCAGGCACGCTGAGGGCCACCGGGGCGTTCTGTCCTGCTGCACCCTGCGCAAGGGACTGCTCGCTGCGGACGGACGCCCACCGTGCGTGTGCTGCTGCTGAAGGCTCCTCTCCTCTCTGCTGCTCGATATAGGAGCCTGTCGCTTTTCCTACCACCTGGTGCTGTGTTGCGCCTCTCTGGATGGCACGCTCGTCGATCGACACACTCGCCGAGTGCCACCCCCTGATCGAGTTTCCCAAGCCAACGCACCACGTGCGCATGCCATATATCTTGACCACGACCGCCCTTACGCCTGTGCTCAAAGCCCCGTGGGCCCTGCAGTTGACCGCCGCCGACCGCCGCCGTCTCGACGCGCCGCAGGCCGGCCGCCGCTTTCCGCCGCGGCGCAGCGCCGTCGCCCACGGCGCCCGCCCGGCGGGGCTGCCGCCCTGCCACGCACTCGCGCGGTGGTGCCCCGCTAATGCGTCGGGCGAGTGCTGTGCCCCACGGCACCGGGAGCCTGCTCCAGCCTGGGAGCACGAGGGCGGTGACACGGTCCTGCCCTCGATCTGCGCCCTCCGAGCGGGGGCCACCCGCCAGAAATCGGTTGGCGTATCAAGCCGATCCCAAAGCCGCCGCTCTTGGGTGAGGGGTGGCCGAAGCGATGGACCTCCGGCCGGCCCGGCTGTTCTGAGAGGGAGTTACAACAATTCAATGCGGTTTTGGGTCCAATTGAGGGCTGCCTGCCGCGTGCGAGCAGCGCAGCTGTTCCAGGCGCTGGCCCGTGGCCGGCCGCCGCCGTCGACAGCTTCGCCCTGGCTTCCGCAAGGAGGCTTGCTCCTACTGCGCTGTGGTCGTTCGCCAGCAGGCGCTGACGCACTCGCGCTTTCCTCCTGGCCAGCGGCCCGTGGCTCATGCCTGGGCAGCGCGCCATGCGCGGCGCCGCCTGCGACAGTTGGTTCAAACCGCGAGCCTCCGTTTCATCACAGCTTGGGCAGCAACTTGCTGACCCCTGAAACCCATTGAGTGGGTTGCGATGGTAGGGGATGCGCCCCCAACGCCATACGGCGCTCACACCACGGTCAGCCGCCCCTTGCGCCCGCGCCGACGCCTTTGCCATGAATGCCGGCCCCCGTCACTTCGAGACGCACACTGCACTGTTGCAGAGGGGGTCACGCGTATGCACACAGCAGCCACGAGAGTGTTCAGATATGGGCCTGCCCAGCCCGGGTGTGACCAGGCGCTTTGCCGGCCACTGTGCTGGCAGCACGCACCACACTCGCACCCTCCACGCTACCCGCGCCAGCTCCCCTTGCTCTTGCTGCCCTCACATGGCGGCCTGAGCGGCGCCGGACGGGCGTGCCGCCACCGCCGCCGCCGGCGCGCGCGGCGCACTCGGAGAGCCGGCATATCTTGAATATGGGTATGGCGCTGAGGAGCGAAATCACCAGGGCGACAGCCAGGGCGCCTGGCGGGAGAGGGGGGAGGGGTGGCAGGCGGACGGGTGGTTGGGGGCGTCTGTGCATGCCCCGGGTAGAGAGAGAGAGCCCGAGCCCGCACAGGGCAAAGCACAACCCGGGCATGCCTCCCGCCGCCCTCGTAGCCCCCGCCGCCCCCACCCCCACTCCAGCTGCGCCGGCCCCATGCACCGCAAAAAAGGTCGAGGCACTCTTGGGCATCGAGCTTGAGCCTGTCGCAGGCGAGCTCCGCGGCCTCGCCTTTGTGGTATTAAGGGGGGGCGATGGGGCGCGGGGGGTGGGGAAGGTGGGGAAGGTGGGGAAGGTGGGGAAGGTGGGGAAGGTGGGGAAGGGAGGGCCGACGGGGTGTAAACCGGTGGGCACAAGCGGATTGGGCCCGAGCGGTTGGCCGCGGCCTGATGGTGCAGGGGTAAACGTGCAGGGGGGAGGGGAGGTGTGAGGGTGTCGATTGGGGGGCGCGTGAACGCTTGGCCCGCCCTACGGCACCTGGCCTTTGTGCCAGCTTGGGCAAGGCCGCAGGTGGCCCGGCAGCTCTGAGGGTTGGAGTGGGCAAGCTGGGGCTGTGCTCTACCAAGCAGCAAGGCGAGGCGGAGGCTGTGTGGCTGCCGTGGAGGCAGAGAGCACCTGCAGCTTCCACGTACGATTCACCCCCTCCCCTCGGCGGCCCCTGACGGCTCCGCCCTCTTGTCATCACCTACCTATGACGTAGTTGATGACGAGGGGGAACGCTAGGCCGAGAACAGCCACGCACGCGATGCAAAACCATACAGGGCCGCCCCCAGCGGCCCCTCCCGCGCCCGCGCTGCGGCGCGCAGCGGCCGCGAGGCCCGC
>VIYE01000055.1:0-13802 GCA_008037345.1 Messastrum gracile | reverse complement strand
GGGGCCGCCGGCCAGCGCCGGCCCCGCGTTTTCGGGTGGCGCGTCGGGCCGCGCGTTTGTCAAGGTCGTCGTGGATGACAAGAGTGACCGCGTGCTGGGCCTGCACATGGTGGGGCACGACGCCCCCGAGATCGTCCAGGCGAGTGTTGTAGGGGGCATGAGACCTCATCATAGGGGGAGCCGGGGGCGGATGGACAAGGGGCAGGCAGCTTGCGAGGCAAGGGAGGGGCGCTGGGCCAGAGGGACGTGCCGGGCAGGCGGAGGGGGGTGGGGGGGGGGCATTGGCAAAGCAGGGGCTCAGTTGCGCCACCTGAGGGGCTGGGCCGGGAGGGGCTGTTGGTGGGGATGGGGTGGAGTGTCTGCAGGCATCCCGAATGCAGCCTTCGCTGCCTGGGCCGCCAATGCCACCCCAAAGCGGGGCCGGCGGCACGTCAACGAACCGTGAATGCGCGCTCGCTCGCGCAGGGCTTTGCGGCGGCGATGCGGGCGGGCATCACCAAGGCCCAGCTGGACGCGTGCGTCGGCATCCACCCCACGGCGGCCGAGGAAGTCGTGACTATGCGCGAGTGCGCTCGAGTCGTGGGCGGCGGCGGCGGCGAGGGCAAGGGGGGTGAAGGGCCGGGGAAGGAGGCCACTGGCGCGGCCGCGGCGTGACGCAGCCAAGCAAGCGCGGCCTCCAACACTCATGCGCCGGCTTGCAGCTGCACACGTTGCCTAGAACCCCTCGGGAGTTGCGCTGATTGCCGGATGCTCATGCCTGCCCCGTGCCCCGGCCACCCGCCATTTGCACGCCGCCCATGGACCACCACGCTGGGCAGCTGCTCGACAGTCGGTTACACAGGGGCCTGAACCTTTGGCAGCTTGCAGCAGCGGGGTGCAATCAGTTTGAATCGATTGCAGCAAGCCTTGCAACATGCAGCCAATGCGCTAGCGCTCCTGGGGACCCAGAGAGGCGGCCGAGCGGACGAAGCATGCGGCGGCGGCGGGCGGGAGCGGCCCTGCTGGTCGCGGCGTTGGCGGTCCTGCTGCTGGCGCAGGCCGCTGGGGGGCAGCAGGGCAGCAAGAAGAAGGAGCGGGAGAAGGCCAGGATCGGAAGCCGATGGCGGTGAGCTGGAAAGGAGGTCGGGGCCCCTGCAAGTGTGCTGGTGGTGCCGTCGCTCGCGATCTGAGGCCGGTTCGCCCGCCAATCGCACGCAGGCAACCTCCGCCTCCGCCAGGAGCCGATGGAAAGATCGACCTCTTCCATAGGGTAAGCAGCCACTGGATCGGCGGCCGCGGCCGGGGCGTCGAGCGCGTGCCGCTGCACCGCTGCACTGCACTGTGCCCCTGCGCGCGTCCGCCCGCAACGCCCAATGGCGCGCCCCGGCCTCAAGCGCACGCACGCGCCCCCGGCCCACCGCCCGCAGAAGAGCGAGGGTCACGACCCGCTGCTGTGGGAGGACGACGAGCTGGTCCGCATACGGCAGCTGCACGCGCGCAGCTTTGAGGACGAGGCAGAGTACCAGCGGGCGCCCAGCCTCGCGGCCTATCTGGGGCTGGGGGCGGTGGACCAGATCCACATGCCGCTGCCGCTGCACATCGTGTTCGTCGGGTTCGAGGCGAGCGGGGGGATGAGGCAGGGGGATGAGGCAGAGGGCTGGGGAGGGGGCAGGAGGTGGCGCGGAGGAACGCGGCGGCGGGAGGGGGCGACAGTGGCGCAGGGGGCGGCGACGAAGGGAGCGCAGCCGCGCGAGTGGGCGGCGGCGGTGAGAGGGGGGTGCGGTTGCAGGCAGCTGGCAGAGGGGGTGCCATTGGTGGGCGCGGCACGGGCTGGCAGGCGCGGCGGCTCGAGGCGCAGGAGGGCCGCCATCAAGCACAGTGCCCGTCGACGGCCTGGCGTAGGACAGCGGCGGCGCGGCGTCCCGCAGCCATGTCGACGGCCGCACCCGCGCGCTAACGAGCGCAGCAGCAGAGGCGCCCGCGCCCGCCGCGGCAAGCGGCCGCCTCCTCCGCCGGCGGCCGACGCTCCCGCTGCTCCCAACCGCATCCCTCCATCTCACCGCCTTGACCATCCTATCCCCACGCCAGGGCGACGGCAACCACAAGGTCAAGCTGGACGAGGAGACGCTGACGGCGTGGTTCAGGGAGATAGACCACCTGCTGCCCCATGCACGCGTCGCGCTGGCGGACCTGACCTGCGAGGACGACGGTGGGCCGGGGAGGCGGCGGCGGTGGCTGCGGGAGCGGCGCAGCTGAGGCGGCAGCGGCATGGCCGGGCCCTGAGGCAGCCGTTTTGAGTTCGGGGGGCGCTTGGCACGGCTTGGGGCGGGCGCCTTGGCTTGGCGCGCGTTGCAGTGGCTGCATCCCCGTCGCCACCGCCAAACGTTGCCCATCCCCCTTCCCCCCGCTCCCCCGCCACACCCAGGCCACTGCGCGGGCCAGGTGGAGGGCACGGTCGCGCCGTCCCCGCTGCCCGCGCACGTGCGCCTGAACTTCTCCTGCAACGTGGTGGTGGTGCAGCGGGCGGAGGTGCTGGAGACTTACGAGCGGGCCATAAACGTGTTCAGCCGCCCCGTAGACCCAGACGACGAGACTGGCGCGCGGCAGGTGGGCTTGGGCGGGGGCCGCGGCGTTGTTTACGAGGGGGGACTGGGGCCGGGAGCGCGGCAGGTGTAAGGGGGGGAGCAGGGCGGGGCGGCTGGGGCAGGAGAGTGACAGGTGGGGCAGGGCCGCTTGGCCGGGCGAGGTGAGGCCGGCGCAGTATGGGGGTTGGTGGGCTTTGCGATGGCCCACCGGGCGCCCAGCCCCCTTGCGTTGGCCGTGGCAGCCGCGACCCCTGTCCCCCGCCCACCTCACGCCGGAGCCCCGCCCACCTCACGCCTAACCCCTCAACACCCCCCCAATAATATCCCCAAAGGTCGACGCCCTCAAGCTGGAGCGCTTTATAGATTCTTTCGTGGAGGGCCTCGGCCTTGGGGGCGGCTACAGCGTGATCGTAGTCAACCCCAAGTGGAGCGAGGCCGCGGTGACGTACGGCTTCAGGGCGGGCTTCAGCGCCGACGAGGTCTCGGCGCTGCAGGAGGAGGTGGGGAGGGCGGGCGCGGCGGGGTGTGAGGGGCATGTGGGGTGTGCGCAGGCGCGTGAGGTGCAGGGCCGGGGTTGCAGGGGCCAGAAGTGGCGGCAGGCGGGGCGGTCGGCCGCAGTGGGGGAGAGGAGTGGGGGGTGGGCGCAGCCGCAGGCAGAGGTGGGCGGGCGTTGTTGGGAAGGGCGGCTTTTGCGGGATCTGAGGCGGGGGCTTAGGCCCTCGCCGCCCGCGCCTGGGACGAGCCCTGGCTCTTGGCCTTGCCTGGCGTATCCCAAGCATACGCCTCCGAAAACGGGGGGCCAGGGCACAGGCCGCCCGCGCGGCGGCACGCGGAGCCCGCCCCCCTTTGGTCACCGACACTGGCCCCGCGCCGCGCCCCCCCGCCCCCCCCCCTCCGCAGGTGCAGCACATGCGCTCGCTCAGCCTGAGCCACTGGGAGGGCGAGCCGGCGCCGCCCAGCGGCCACGCGTTTGGCGGCGGCGGCATGTTCATGGGGGCGTGGGGCCACCGCTCTAGGAAGTTCTCGGTGTCGAAGCTTCAGGCAGAGAGCTCGGCCTGGGTCCGAGGCGCGCAGGTGGGGCAGAGGAAAGGGAAGGGCGGTGCCTGGGCGGCGGGGGCGGGTGGGGCAGGGGAGGCGGGCGGCGGCGGCGGTTTGCCGATGTTGTGGGAGTGGCGCGCGGCTGCCCTTGCCCCGTCGCCCAACTTAACCCCACCGGCGCGGCCCGCCCACATTCCTCCTATCCACCTGCACCCCCCACGACTTTTGCACTGCCCCCAGACTTACCTGGCAGCAGAGGAGGACTATCGGCGCCGCCTGCTGCAGGCCATCGGCCCCAAAAAGAAGGCGGCCCTCACGATCACCCGCGCGGTGGCGATGCTGCGGAAGCGGGGGAAGAGCGAGATGGGGGCGCTGCTGGCGGCGATGGTGACGCTGCCGATAGAGCACTGTGAGGGGGAGGCGAGGGTGGAGGAGTGGGTGGGCTTTGAGGGGGCGGGGGCTGGCAGGGGGGATGCGGGCGCTGCTGGCTGCGATGGTGACGCCGCCGATAGAGCACTGTAAAGGGGGCTGGACAGGGCCGGGCGGGGCAGGCTGGGTTGGCATGCGACGGCCGGTGTTTGGGATGCTCAAGGGAAACGCAACGGCGGGCCCTCAGGTCGCCCTGGCCCCTGCGGTGGCCAACCCCGCATGCAAGCTGACGACTCCCTCACCTGGCCCCTTCCCACTCTGCCCCAAACGCGCGGCACTCTCTCCGGACCCCCCCCCCAGTCCACAACCCCAGGTGGCACGCCAGCCACCCCCTGGAGGACTGCCTCACCCCTTGCCCTCCTTGCCCCTCCCCCCTCCCCCCTCCCCGCATCTCCCCCCCCACAGTCCACAACCCCCGGTGGCGCGCCAGCCACCCCCTGGAGGACTGCCTCACCCCGGTGTGGGCGGGCCACGGCCGCTGGCTGCTGCTGGACCTCACGGCGCAGCGCAGCGACTGGGGGCCCGCGCTCGGGGGAGACGGCGTCGTCGTGCCAGAGTGAGCGCGCGCGTGTCTGGGTTCGGGTACGTGCCTTCATAAGATGTGTGTATGAGGGTCGTCGTGCCAGCGACTGGGGGCCTGCCTTTGAGTGACGGTTGGAGCGCGGGGGGAGTACGCTGGCCTCTGCGCTCGCCCGTCCAGCAGCAGGCCCCTCACGCCCTTTCCCCCTTCTCGACCCCCCACCCAGCACCATACCCAGCGTGACTGAGCTGGTTGCCGAGGTGGCCGAGGCGCGGGCTGCGCTCTCCTTCCCCACCCTAAACCCATCTCCTGAGCCCCTCTCTCACGCCCTTCCGACAACCCCCAATTATCCGCAGCACCATCCCCAGCGTGAGCGAGCTGTTTGCCGAGGTGGCCGAGGCGCGCGAGGCGGCCCGCGAGGAGCGCGCCGACGACGAGGCCGAGGGGGCGCTGGTGGACAAGCTGCAGGAGACGGTGCAGGAGCGGACGGCGGCGATGCGGCAGCAGCAGGCGCACGCGGCGCAGATTCATGTGGGTGGGGGGAGTGGGGAGCAGTGGGGAATGGGGGCGCCAGGCGGGTCTCAGGCAGGGCAAGCGCATCGTTCTTTGGGTGGGTGGGGCCCCTCCCTCCCGTCCTCTCTCCCCTGCCACTCCCTTCCCTACCTCCCCTCCCGCATGCCTGCCCAAACCCCTCACAGCGCGCGGTGCAGGGCGTGGCCCCGGGCGGGGAGCCCAACGACCCGGGGGACGAGACCGCAGAGGAGATGGCCGCGCGCCACCAGGTCCGAGGGACGGGCTCAGGGTTAGGGATGGGGTTTAAGGCTTGTGGTGTTCCCTACCTTATGATGACTTACATGCTCTAGCAGCTCTTGCGCCTGCTCGGTGGGGCTTGACCTGGCCAGCTCTTCTCCCTCTCCCTCTTCCGTTCCCCCCACACACACACACTCTGTTCCCGCAGGAGGCGCTCCTCCACGCTGAGCTGGACGTGTACGAGGAGTTTGCCCTCAAGCACTGCAACGTGGGGGGCCAGGGGTTGGGAGGGTTCAAGGGCCCCGCCCCGCTACTTGCTAGCTTCGTTCGTGCAGGGTTTGGGATAGCTAAAGATACGCCGCAACATGTGCCTTCCGGCGCTCGGAAACCAACGACCGCCCGCCACATCACCTGACCCCCCCTTCCTGCCCCCAAACCACGCACCCGCCAAAACGTCCCGCCCCGCAGGGCCGCAAGACCCCTCCCCTGGCGTGCCACGAGGCGCAGCAGCAGGTGCAGGACATCCGCCACGAGCTGCAGTCCCTCACGGCGCTGTCGGTGAGGCGGGGTTTTGGTGTGGGAATGAGGGAGGGGAGAGGTGGCGGTGACGGGAGAGGGACAGGGGGGCGTTGGGGAGTCGTCGGCCAGCCCCCCATTAATCACGCCTGTCGGCCCCCTCAAAAATCATTCCAACCAACACACGGTCCGACCAACACATGCCAACAATGAAACGCCGCAGACGTCGCGGCAGCGGACGTACCGCGAGCACCATTGGGACATCTTTGGTCTGGACGACGGCGGCGACGGCAACAAGGGTGCGGGGCGGGTTTATGGGGGAGCGAGGGGGGCGGCGCGGCCGGTGGGTGGCTCTTTCGCAGGGCACGCGCACTCCGCGCTGCTGCGATCTGGTGGGCGCCCGTTGCGGCCTCCTTCTCCTTTCGCATCCCGTCTGTTCAAACACGCTGCTGCACTGCATGTGTGGGCTCGATCGCACAACAACGTTACCTGCGCTCGCGGCAAGCGTGCGCTTAGCCTCCGCCTCCCCCCATTCCCCACCTTCTCCACGCAGAGGTGGCCGACGCGCACGCGCGCGCTCAGGAGCATTTCCTGGGCGCCCTCTCCGACATCATATCCCACGGCCTGCGCCACGTAGTTGCGCCCCCCAGCGCGACGTGGCACCACGAGGGGTACCTCCACGACACCGCCTCGCCCTACGCCCACAGGGTGAGGGGGTCGCTTGTGGGGCTTGAGTTGGGGTTTGGGGGCCTGGGGCTCCGTGGGTTGTGGGGTTTGGGTGGGGGCGAGGGCTGCGGTACCTCCACGACATTGTCTTGCCCTACGCCCATCGGGTAAGGCGGGGGGGGGGGGACCGAGGGAGGGTGGAGTTTGGGGCTCTGGGTTGGGCCCTGGCGAGCATGCATCCCCTCTCACACCAACCACCTGAACCCCACAACTCCTCCACCTCCCCTCCTCCGCGGCCCCTCCCTCCGCACTCCCCCAGGCCCACTTCACCACCATCACCCTCGCCCCGCCCTCTCACAAAGCCCCCGCCCCTGCCCCGCTCCCCCTGCCACCCCCTCCCCACAGGCCCACTTCACCCTCACCCTCGCCCCGCCCTCTCGTTAACCCCCCTCCCCTGTCCCGCTCCCCTGCCACCCGCACCCCGCAGGTCCACTTCACCATCACCGCGGTGCAGGACAACAGCCGCAAGCTGGGCGACTTCAGGGCGCGGGGCGTGAGCTTCGACGTGGAGCGGTACAAGGAGCAGGTGCGCGTTTGCGTCCGTGCGTATGTGCGTGCGCACGCGGAAGAGTGCAAGTGCATGAGCGCGTTGACACCTTCATGTGTGCAAATTCGACCCTCTAAAGTAGCGCTGGGCACAGAAGAGGCCAGCCGGAAACGGGGCGAGCGCGCCCGTTTGCACGCACGCGCAAGCACGATCTTTACAGCACCTGCCACCCCCTTCCTCCCCGCGCCCCCTCGGACCCATGAAAGGTGTCCCGCCTGGCGCTGCCCCACCAGTCCTTCTCCTTCTCCTTCACCGAGATCAACCTCCTGGACGACCCCCCCCTCGCCGCCGCGTTCGCCGTGTCGCTGCGCACCGCGTTCGCCGAGGTGCCCGACGTGCTGCACGGCATGTCGGCGCGCCGCGACACGGGTGGGCGCGCGGGCGCGCGGGCGCTTGGGGCGCGCGTTTTGTTGGGGGCGCCTTGTGGGAAGACAGGCCTGCATCAATTGAAGGGCTTGGCAGGTGCCCCTGTGATCCCCGTCAGCCCTCTCCATGGCTTTGCCTCATTTCCCGGCAACACGCTCCCTGGACCCTTCCTTGTCACACCCCCAGACCTGGAGGTGCTCTACGTCGACTCCACCGAGCTGGGGGCCCGCCCCACACAGAGACCCAACCCCAACCCTGACAGTGCTCACTGCTCACCGCCCCCCCTCCTTACCTCAAATCCCTGCCCCAGACCTGGAGGTGCTCTACGTCGACTCCACCGAGCTGGCGGCCCACCTGCGGCGCCGCTTCGCGCAGCTTGCGCGGCAGAGCAAGCGGTGCGGCAGGGGCGCGCGGTTGGGAGGCCGACGGGCGACAAAGCCCGGGGCCGGGGGGCCCCATGAGGGCGGGCAAGGCGGGCGCCCACGCGCCCTTCGCCCCCTCAACGCCGGCCCCCAGCCCACCGCCCCCTTCACTTGCCTCCCCTCCGTTGTTGCCAGGGCGTCCCACGACCCCCACTCGTCACTGGAGATCCCCGTCATCGTATTCAACCTGGACAGGCGCGTGCAAAGCGGGGGCCGGGCCGGAGGGTGAACGCCGGTTGCAGGGGACCGGCGGGCTGCCTTGCAGGGCCGCCGCGCGGTGCGCAACGCGGCCAGCAAAGGCCGCCGCTGCAGCGCCCTGCTCCCGCCCGACTGTGCGCCCCATGTGAGTCTGCCCCGATCAGACTCTCCCCGACGAAGCACCCCCATACACCTCTCATCCTGCCTTGCACGCTCCCTCCGATGCCCGCGTGCGTCGACCCATTAGGGACGTGCCCATTCTGATCGACGAGCACTACAACGCGCGCGCCCTGGAGGACATGGTGCTGATAGCGGAGAACGCGGCCAACCAGGTGCGGGTTTGGGGGGGGGGGCGAGGGGGGCCCGAGTGGGGTTGGGGCGGGCCGGAGCTGGGGGTCGGCGTGCTGCGTCAAAGGCGAGAGGCCCTCGCCAAACCAGCCGCTCGAGGCATCGGCGGCAGGCGCGGCGGACCATGTGGGGTCGGGGCCCCCACTCGAAAAAGCCAGGAAGCCCTTCCCCCTCACCCCCACTGCCCCCCCCCTTCGGCCGCCAGGACGAGCACCCCACGGGCTTCATGTGCGAGGGCGCGCTCCTGTCCCGCCCGCTGTCGCCGATGCGCCACGCGCTGGCCGCGACGCTGCAGCACCTGGGGGGCGTGCTGCCCCCGCACCTGGGCTACCACCCGCAGTGAGCCTTGTTATGGGGGGGGGTGGCAGGGGAGTTGCAGGTGTGGGCGCTCGCTTGCCGCGCTCGAGGGTCAAAGGGGAGGCGGCTGGGATGGTGGCGTGCTGCCCCCCCACCTGGGCTACCACCCGCAGTGAGCGTTGCGTTGGGGGCAGGGAGGGGCGAGTGGGGCGGGGAGGTGCTGCGCCGCAGGAAAGAAGGGGAGGGGGCGAGGGGGGTTGCGCGCGCTCATTCCACCAGGCGCTCCGCTCGGTGCCCACCTGCTGCCTGGGGCCCGCCCTTCTCCCAAAGGGCCGCCCCTCTCCGCCTGCCCACCCACCCGCCCGCCCACCCCCACCCCCTTGGGACACCCAACCCTTCTTCCCGCGCCCCCTCCCCCGCAGCCGCAAGGCCATCACCCACAACTGGCTGTGGTCCGTGGGCGCCCACCCGCTGAGCTGGACGTCGACGGGAACGGCCTACAGCCAGCTGCACATAGACGCCCTGCATAGGCGCGGGGGGGGGGGGGCGGGAGGGAAGGGGTGCCAGGGGTGGGGTTGGGGGCGGGTGGCGAGCAGCGGGGGGGTTGGCGGGCCAGGGCGCAGCACACAGCCAGCTGCAGGCACCCTGCACAGGCGCGGCCTTTGAAGGGGCAGGGGCCCGCAGCCTGAGCCACGGACGCACCCACAAGGGGCCTTCCCTGCCCAGCGGACTTCCCCCCGCGCCCCCCCTGCATGTTGTCATTCGCGTTCGCCCTCCCCCCACAGGTCGTGCATCCTGGACGCCCTGGACGCGCCCCCTCTGCCTCTCTACCCCCTTCCCGTAGGATTATTAACTTCAAAACACGTCCACACCCTCTACTCCCGAACAGGTCCTACATCCTGGACGCCCTCGACGCCAGCGTGGAGGCGGTCAACGCGGGCGTGGCGCTGCTGGCGGACGAGAAGCCCACGCCGGCGTCGTACAAGCGGGTGCTGGGGGTGCAGGACAAGCTCCGGGAGGCGCTGCAGCTGTACTCGCAGGTGGGTGTGTGGTGTGTGTCTGTGTGTGTGAGAGAAAAAGTGTGTGTGTGTGTGTGTCTTTGTGTGTGCGTGCGTGTGTGCTGGGGGTGCAGGACAAGCTGAGGGAGGCGCTGCAGCTGTACTCGCAGGTGGGTGTGTGGTGCGTGTTTGTTTCTTTTCTGTGTGGGTGCAGGACAAGCTCAGGGAGGCGATGCAGCTGTACTCGCAACAGGTGGGGTTGGCAGCGCGCCCCTTAGATGGATGTGTGTGAGACTGTGAGTGTATTGATTGCAGGTCCCTTTAATGGCGCTTGCACGTGGCCCCGCCAGCCCAAGGAGACGGCGGCGCGCTGAGTTTACTGGGTGGTTGGCTCGGCTCTTTGAATGGCGCTTGCACGTCGGGCCGCCCCGCCAGCCCAACGAGACGGCGGCGCGCTGCGGGTGGTCCGCCCCACCGCCCTCACGTCCCTCCCCCCGCCCCCGCCCACACCCTACCCTTCCCTCCCTCCAGGCCGTCGGCGTGTGGCGCACCGCGGTCGCCCACGCTTCGTCCCTCGAATTCGGCTTCGCCGCCGAAAACATAGAGGCGATGGAGCGCACCGCGGCCGCATTCTACGCGGCATGCGTCAGGGTGAGTCGCGGCGCAGTGGCCGGCGTCCAGGGGGCGAGGGTGGCCGGCGTGCGGGTGGAGGCCCAGGGGGCGGGTGGCCTGCGGGGGAGGGGCGCGTGTGTGGTGGGGCAGGCGGCCGCGCCTGTGCCAGGGGGGTTTGCTCGTCGGCCCCGGGGGTTCGCGCGGGCGCAGGCCTGGGGCGCGCTTGGTTGCTTGCTTCCCTCATCCCCTCCTCCCCCGACCCTTCTCCCACTCTCAATTCCCTCACCGTCCCCACTGCCCCCTTTCCTATTCAAACCAGATTGAGGACCACCTCCACCCCAAGCGCTGCGCCGAAAAGGTGCCCATCGCCCCGGCCCTGCTCCGCGGCCTCGTCATCGGCAGCGCCGCCGCCGTCGGGCTGACGCTGCTGCTGACCTGCGCGCTGCCGCGGAAAAAGTCAAAGCGCGTATGACTGGCGCCCCTGCGGGGGCCCCGCATCTTTATTTGGGCCCGCGGCTCGCGCCGCAGCGGCGGCGGCGGCGGCGCCCTGCATCGGCCTCTTCTCGCCTCGAGCATTGTCTCTCTTGCTTTAAGCCCTGCGTGGCCTCGCTGCTCCCAACCCCGCCCCATTGCTATCCCTGCCAATGCGGGCCGCCCGGGCCCGCTCGCCTGCGCGCCTCCTGGCTGCGTTTCTGCTGGCACTATTGACCGCCCGTCGCTCTCTGTGTTCAATAGCTCTTCCCCTGTTGTCGACTCTTTGGCCTCACGACGCGAGAGAGACTGCCCTGCGCTGTGTAAAGAAGCGATGCTGCACTTTCGAGGGTGGTGCTTGATGGCTCCTTTGGTGCTCCACGCGAGTCGCCCCCAATAGCCTGGCCTGCTTGAAACCCTGCTGGCACCCGCGCTGACCCCCAGCATGCCCACCGCTGGCAGCAGCCCGGACACGGCCGTGTACGAGGCAGGAGGCCACGCATCCATAATAGGTTACGCATCACGCAGCTCCTTTGCATCGTCGCAGGGCCCTCCATCCCAACAAATGCGCCCGCAAAAGCGCGCCTTGCCAGTCCCTCGGCCTTCGCCTCAAGCGGTGGGCCGCGGGCGCTCAGCGGCAGCGGGCGTGGGCGCACGCAGGCACAAGCAGGCGGGTGTACTAGTATGTGGAACTGGAGGCCGCCGTGGATAGATAGATGCGTAGCAGATGTCTGGAGAATGATCGCCGTCCCCTTGTCCCGTAATGGATATGGTATGGCCGCGCAGCTTGCACCCGCCGGCGGCAACGGCAGCCGCACTGGGCTTGACGGGGAAGTGTGGCCGCCGCGCCAAGGCGGGGCTGGGCTCTGCGGCCGCGGCGCGCGCACGAGTAATCGCTGGGAAAGCTACGGGGCCCGGGGAGCTGGCACGGTGTGGTTGCTGCCAGCGCGCAGGGCCGTGCTGGGTGGCTTGCCGTGCTCAAAGGCGGTATGACAAGGCAGGTGTGCGTTGCCGAGTGGTGGCAGGGCCGGTGGGAGGGGGCCTGGGGAACAGGGCGCCCACGGCGACCACACAGCTGCGGCAAGGGTGGGGGCCAGCTGATCAATTGAGGGGCACACGCGACAACTCCGCCGCAGCTGGCCCCAAGGCGCGCCCGGCAGAGCGGGGGCAGGGGGACGGGCGGGCGTGCGCGGTATTGTGTTGCGCGTTGCATGTGGGTGCGTGTGTTTCTCAATGGTCGTGTTGCGGCTGCGCGGTGTCGGCGGGCGCCTTTCAAGGGGTTGAAACAGCGCCCGGCGACGCTGCACTGGTTGCGAGCGAGGCCACAGGGTTTAGGCAAGGGCCGTGCTGGCCGTGCTGCGAGTGGTAGCTGCCGAATGTGTCGAGTGCGGTTGCTGCGTGCGCGCGTGCAAAGAGAGAGTATGCAAGGGAGCAACACTGCGAGGGTGCCGAGCCAACGGCGCCGGCGGCCGGCAGCCAGTGAGTGCGGCCGTTCAGGCGCGCCTGGAGGCGCGGCTCGCCCACGCATCTGCGAGGGCATATTCCTGGGGCCACAGCGCAGGTGTTTTGGCAGGGGAGAGGGCAAGGGCACGACAACAACGCTCGGAGCCAACGCGCGAAGGGGGTGTCAGCGCAGTTTCTGGGGCGACGCCGAGAGCGGGCCGCGGCTCGCAATTTCAAAGCTTGTGCCCGCGCCGCGTTGTGAACGGCCGATTATGGGAGGCCGACCACGCGCGGCGAGTGCGCAACTCAGCCGTGCAGACGCGGCGCGCAGCGCGGGGCAAGCACGCCGCCCCACGGGGTGCAAACGTTTAGTGCAGCCTTGCCAAAGCTGTTGGCCACTCGGGCAGCCTTAATCGTACAAGGGGGCCACACGCCAGACGAGGGGGCCACGCACCACACAAAGCACTCACACGCAGGGCTCCTGACGACTGCCCGCGGGGCCGGCTCTGCCGCGTCGCACGCGGCTCTTGCAGCACGGGCGGCGCGGCAGGCGTTGGGGCCAAGGCAGTGGGATCGCGCGCGACAAAGCCAGGTGTTGACTCAGAGGGGTTGACCACGCAGCTGCCTTTGCAAAGGCAGCGGGGCCGAGGAGATTCATCAAGGGCATCTCATAATCTAGAGAAGCTAGGGACAGGCAAGGTGCCAGGGGTTGGTTGCGCGATGCTTTGGGGTCTTGGCCTGCAAAGCGTGCGCGCCCCTGCTGTTGGAGAGCCTGCCGGCGTATGCGCGGCGCGGGCGATGCCCATGGGCTCAACGGGACAGGCAGGGCGCCTATGGCCCGCCTGGCCCACACACAGAGCGAGTGCGGGCGTGCAAGAGGAGGGCGCGGCAGCCGTCGTCTGTAAACGGCCCGCCGAGGGAACGGGCGAGGACGGCAGGGAGAGCGCTCCTGAGCTCGGAGCCAAGGAGCTGCCTCTTGTGCTCGCCCGCGGGGCGGCCGGGGTGTTGTTGTTTGCCGTGGCAGAGGCTACCGGCCCACTGCATCCAGCCCCAGGGGTGCCGGGAAGCGGTGGGGAAAAGGCACGTGGCCGCGGGAGGCGCAGGGGCGGCCCAGAAGCAGAGGCTGCGGCAGCGGTGGCGGCGGGGCGGGGTGCATTGCCTCGCGCCCGGGCTCCGTATTCATCAAGATGCTAGGCATGCGGTTTGCCAGGGGGCAGTAGGTGCTCCAGGGAGGACAACCAACAGGGCCAAACACAAAGGGGAGGGAGAAAGAGAGAGGGGGGGCGGACACACTGGCAAGCAGTGCCCGCATTCAAGGGGGGCGCATGGGACGCCTGCCATGATTGTAGAGCCATGGATTATGAGGCGCAAGCGTGTGTGGCCGAGTAGCCGCAAGGGGGGATCCCGGGCCCGGGCGGTGCGGCGGCCCTCTTGGCATGGCAAAGCTGGCAATTGGGCCCCCGATCGGCCCTGCTGCCACCCAGCCGCGCGCTGCCCGCCGTGGCCCGCCGCGGGCCGGCGCTGTCAGGCCGTGGTTTGGGTGGCCTCTGCCCCCGC